>JAMKCH010043249.1:0-103085 GCA_023653785.1 Ophioderma brevispina
ACACAAACACTCATTTTTAGCTCAACAACCTCGGTTTTCAGTCAAAAAAAATTGACATAGACCTCATTGACAAAAGCATTTTGAATTTCACAGTGAAGCTGAATGTTCAGACATACCGACACATTACTTGGACCGTCAATTAGAAGTAATCAATACATGCAGCGAACTTCAGAATAGTCTGCAAATATGTCTAATATTAGGCGTTAATATAACAATTGTGAGTTACAACGAAAAACCCCTACGTAATTTACATAATTTATTACCAAAATTTAACACTGATTTTTCCTCAAAACAGCGTTTTTCCCTCATGTGTCGGTATTCAGAACTGTGATGATTTCAAGAACGCACACTTTCACACACCATTGTATTGAGGTATTGGTCTTTATTGAACAGGTATCATTGTTTTTGCACAATGGCTGAAACGATATTGCTATAACTGTAATAAAATGTTGATGATTTTTTCATGAAGGACATGGAATCAAGAGGAACATTTAAAAAAAATTAGCCCCCTGCATGGGCACCACCTATGATAAATTGAATGTTCTGTGCCTGATTCAGGACACCACTGAGATAGCCTCTGAGTAACCAATCAAATAGTGCTTCTTTGTGGTAAATCCTACCACCATTTCTTCAGTAGCTCTGATTTGCTCATTACAATGATATTACCTTGCAAGTCCAAAACAAATGCCAATCCAGGGGGTTAAAGCCACTATCAGTCCATTTTTGTTCCATTCAAATTGCCCATTTTGTCTCTAAATTGAGTGTTAGGGTCATATCAACATCTATATTCTGTTTCTTTGTGTAAAACCGACACTAAATCTTAAAAAAAAAAGCGGTCTTGAAGATCCATTTTACTACTGTTTTTAGACGTAATAAAAGTCGAATCACACGACTTTTTATTAGTACAAACATAAAAATTCATCACTTCTTGACAAATACGACGAGTTACATTTAGTCAAAAAAAAAAGGGGTCTTGTACTATAACAATTTTCAACACAACAGTGCAAAAATTTTAATTTTAAAACTTGATGAAAAATATTTACATTGAAGAAAAGTCGCTGATGTGGCTTTAAGCAGTGGCAACAATAATTTTTTAACACTAATATAAAAAGCAAGAGCATGGCCGTACGCAGGATTTTATTTTTTGGAAGGGAGTGCGGGACTTAAAAGTTGGACCCTTTTGGGAAAAGTGGACCCCACCCCTAAAATGGTCCCTTTTTTAAACCTTTGAACAGCTCATTCACCAGAAAGTGGAACTTCTTATACAAAATTTCCACTAAAATTTGGACCTTTTTTATCAAAATATTCAGCAAAAAAGTGACCTTTGTTTCCCTTTTATGGAAGGGGGGGGGGGGAGGCCTGCCATACAGGCTGAAATAAAGACATGCAAAAGAATGTATGTCATGTCCCTTGGACATGACATACGTTGCACATACCTCTTTTAGTGAACTACTACTGCGCTTACATTCAATCCAACAGTGTGCCGTATTGGCGGAAAGCGGCGTACCATTTCCAAGGGATTTTGACAAATACTATAACAGCAAATCTGGCACATTTTTGGCATTTAGGTGCCAGATACGGTGTACCTTCTCTGTTTTGCTCTCAAAGAGAGAAGTTATGACTACTTTGGTATCCTGATATTGTTTAATCAGTACATTATACTAATTTAGTCAGCATTTTCTATTATTGTAAATAATTTTATGCAAGCTAAAAACTGGATTTTCAGACTATTGATCCATTTTTTGATTTATTGGTATAAACATTTGATTAAAGTAACAGTACCATTTATCCAGGGGGCCGTACGCAGGATTTATGTTGGGGGTGCGGAACTTAAAAAAGTGGACCTTTTTTAGTAAAAGTGACCAACCCCCCTAAAAGGGTCTATCTTTGGACTTTTTGAAACATTTCATCACCAAAATGTGGAATTCTTGTCAAAATTGTTCGAAATTTTGGCACCTTTTTATTAAAAAATAATCGGTCTTCGGACCGCGTGTGTCGCCTGCCTTTGCGGTTAGTGAATGATAGGCCCTAACATGATATGTGACATTGGACTCATAAACAAATGGGGTTGCATGTAAAAACCCATAAAACCAAGTTGAGGTCAATTTTTACATTTCAGCCTAGTTTACAACTTGACCTCACATGACTGTGACCTGGGATGTACCTTTGACCGCATCAACAAATCGGGGATGCCATGTTGCACCTGTGCCCCAAGGGTGAGTAAATCATCAAAGTATGAGGATTTTACAGCAAATGTTACCTTATATCACGACAACCAGCCATCAACAAACAGGGACAAAGTGAGCCCTAGTGTCATTCCTTCCTGGTTGGGCATTGTCTTGTTTTCTTTTTTTTCATGCCTTAGGGCAGGGACACAAAAAACCAGCAAAAAGTGGAACCTTTTGCCCTTTTTGGGAATTTTGGGGGTGTGACGCCCCCACCCCCACTGCATACGGGCCTGATTATCCAAATTTTACAATGCCCAATGTGTTCTCTAATGGCTGGTTGGCATCATATCAACAATAATAATACTGTTCTTTGTGAAAACCAGACCTTACAGCTCGTTAAAGTCACCAATTTTTGGAATCTATTTTTATGGACACCGTAAATGCCAGCGATCTGAAATTTTGCACAAAAATTTGCAATTGCTCAGTTGTTCTCAGCTTCCTCACTTGGGAAAGCGTTCATATGTAACTCCCTCTTCCTTTGAGGTTCTACATGATAAAAAATTCTTTCTTTACTTTAGATTAGGGTTAGGGTGTTTGTTAATGGAAGGCAAAAAAATGATAAGAATTTGTTTCATGCAGAATTGAAAGGGGGTACATATGGAACTCTTCCCATCACTTGCAAGGGTAACTTAACTTAGAGATAACAGATGAAGATTTTTTGTTTTGGCCATCTAAGATGGTGTCATAATGGGTGGACATCCAATATTTGAGTGGTGGTGCCAGCATACACCACAATTAAATATTGGATGGCCATCCATTATGATACCATCTAAGTGGCAAACAAAAAATCTTCTCTTTTATTCTAATTCTTATTTCGAATTGTGTAATTGCTTTTATAATATTTGTCAAAAATATTGTCACATTATTCTTTTTTGATTTAATTTAAATAATGCACCCCTAGTGAAAACAAGTTTCAATCCAAGGAACCAAAGTCATCGCTGCGTAAATTGTATTTGCATACAAACGCGAAATGCACGATGAAGTGTTAAACGCGCGTGTGTATATATTTGACTACACCAAAATTGCTGACCGCATATCCATCTATTACCAGAAGGCCTTGATCTAAACCAAATTCTTGTGAAATGATAACATACCCACTTGAATCAGAATACAATTTCCAAGAACAAGTTGAGGGCATCTTTTTTTTTACATTCTGATATGAGGAAAAGACTGATAGTGGGTTAAAGCAAACTGACATTTTTATTTTAGGTGCTACCTATTTAATATATAGCTGTAATTTGTGCAGAAGTTTTTTTTAACCTCAAATGACTTCCAGTGAGCTTGACTTTGTATATGTGATCCATAGGAACCAACTTTAAAAACGTCATCTGGAGAATTGGTAAACTACTCACAGGTCATGTATACAAGTTTTATCAATATCCATCATAAAAATTATTATGTATAACAGGAAGCATTGAAAATGAGGACAGATGGATTAAGAGATAGCTGACCAAATCAAAGTATGGACATGACAATGAGCTTGAGCCCCGGGGGGGTTACTTCAGGGAAAAAGGGTGGGTACATATGTGCCGCCGATATGGGTCACATTTTCACCTTCTATAACAATGGGTCATTTCCCACCATACTACATATTGATGGGTCATTTTTTAGGCCATTGCTACTATAAAAAGGGTAATTTTCAATTTTTGGTCGCAATCTACTATGAAAATGGGTCGAATTTTCGATTTCGGGTAAAAATCACAATGGAAATGGTTGATTTTTTGATATTTGGAAAAAGTTCATATGAAAATGGGCCTATTTTGCTAAAGATTGCTATGAAAATGGTGCGAATTTCAAAGCCAACTTAGAAATGGGTCGAAATTTCGGAACCAACTATATAAAATGGGTCATATTTTTGGACATTTGGTCCACCACTATAAACACGGGTCATTTTTGTTACCTGGCGGACACACCACCTATATCCAATTTGGGGTCGAGTACCCAACCCGGGCTCTGAGCTAACAATCACAGATGACCCATACAGCTTCTCCTCTGAGAGAGATCATGACCTATATAAAGTGGACCTGCGGATTCTCTTAAAATGGCGTAACCAAATTGAGGTGCCCAAAAGTATTATTAATGCAAACACACTTCATTATCATATTTGGGGGGCACCACTAATTTGGTGTAATATCATCATATTTGGGAATGCTTATGCATATTATGAGGCACGCTGGTTTTACATTTCTTGCATTTAGTGAGTAAAAACAACAACAACCGTTGCCACTTGCTGTCAGTCCGACTCAAATAACTCTTTTCTTAAGCAAAATTAACAGGGGTCATCCAAAGACTTTTTATGCATTAGGAATGCAGGAATCTTTTTTAGAGGCATGCTTTCTTCCATCAATCAGTTTTCGCATAATTATTGCAGAAAATTGGCCGATCAAACATTGGAACATTTGGGGAAATGAAACACTGACAACATAACTTGTGACGCAGAGATTTTTATGTGTGTGTGCTTGCGCAGCAACAGTGATGACACGCGGCTGGTTGCGCAACAACAAGGATGACGCACAAGGTGTGACACAAATTGGTTACGCTCTCAGGGTATTCAATAATACACATGATTTGCTTCTCCTTTATCTAATTCTGTGAGATAGATATACCGTAGAGTTACTATATGGTAAAAGAAGGTAGTACAAACAGCAGAACTTCACAAAATAAGAATATTGACTAAATGACCTTTGACGTATTGTACATGGCCATAATCAGGCTTGGCCATTAAAAGAACAACTATATGTACACCAGGCCTGTAACCAGGATTTTTTTAGGGGAGGGGCAATTTTTTTTTTCAAAAGGGGGACTTTTCCTCAGCAATTGCAAAGGGGGGGGGGAGCAATTTGGCAAAAGTGTGCCTTTTTTACCTTAATTTTAACCTTTTTTTAAAACAAAGCATAAATCCCCCTTATTTTTTGCCCCTTTTTAGCTCTTTATAGGGGTGTGGGGGCTTTTTGGAATTTGGGTGATTTTCCCCCACCGCACTCCCCTGGTTAAGGGGCCTGATGATACCAGTGCGAGTAAAAAAAAATCAACTCTGAAAATAATTTATGTGTTGTGTGGCAGATTAGATGAACTCTATGTCCATTTTAGTCATCCTTGACTCTGTTTGGTTGAGGTGGAATTTCAATCTTGAAGAAATCTTGCACTGTTCATAAACTTTTGAGGAAACAAGCTGCAGAAAAACCAGACAAAGAAAAGTATGAGAGAATTTTGCATTCAATAGGGGATGACTTGCAGAGTTTCTTACTTTAAGGGGATGCCCGATTTAAGTATATGAAGTTTCATATTGATGAATGGACCTCCACCCCCCAAAACACACATCTGTAAAGTTGTGACACCCAATAATTTAAAACATTGTGATTGGTAAGAGTTAAAAATGTGATTTTCTTAGCTCCATAGAGTACTGTGTAAAATTAATATTGGTCGACAAATGGGGCACATTTTTGCTCACAACTCAAGTTCCACATCAAACATCCTTTAGCCCTAAGATTTCACAGGGTAAATGATAAAATAGTAGCTTTCTTCAGATACCAAAATTTTGGTACCACTTCCGGTAAAATCTGCAGCTCTGGGGACAAGGCTATTAGTGATTGGGCCATGGCCATTAAAGGCACTATCAGTGATTTGCTAAATCAGAAAATCGAAAAAATCATCAAAAATCAGATTTTTGCATGTCTATAACAAGTATAGGTATCCTGACATACCCTGCAAATGATACAACAAAAAGCAACCTAACAAGGACAAAATCGGATGTTTTAGTCATTAGCGTTTTTTTTTTTTTTTTTTTTTAAAAAAAATCACTCTGAAAATAATTTATGTGTTGTGTTGCAGATTAGAGGAACTATGTCATTTTAGTCATCCTTGACTCTGTTTGGTTGAGGTGGAATTTCAATCTTGAAGAAATCTTGCACTGCTTCATACACTCTTTGAGGAACCAAGCTGCAAGAAAACCAGACAAATAAAGAAAAGTATGAGAGAATTTTGCATTAATAGGGGATGACTTGCAGAGTTTCTTACTTTAAAGGGGGATGGCCCGATTTAAGTATATGAAGTTTCATATTGATAGAATGGCCTCCACCCCAAAACCCCATCTGTAAAGTTTTGCACCAATATTTCAAACCATTTTGATGTAAGAGTTAAAAATGTGATTTTCTTAGCTCCATAGAGTACTGTGTAAAATTAATATTGGTCGACCAAAATGGGGCACATTTTTGCTCACAACTCAAGTTCCACATCAAACATCCTTTAGCCCTAAGATTTCACAGGGTAAATGATAAAATAGTAGCTTTCTTCAGATACCAAAATTTTGGTACCACTTCCGGTAAAATCTGCAGCTCTGGGGACAAGGCTATTAGTGATTGGGCCATGGCCATTAAAGGCACTATCAGTGATTTGCTAAATCAGAAAATCGAAAAAATCATCAAAAATCAGATTTTTGCATGTCTATAACAAGTATAGGTATCCTGACATACCCTGCAAATGATACAACAAAAAGCAACCTAACAAGGACAAAATCGGATGTTTTAGTCATTAGCGTCCGTTCGGACACTTACTAATACACGTAATTAAATGGGGATTCGTATCTTTGAAAACTGTCGTTTTTTTCGTTTTCGGTCAATTCTTCAGTTGGAAAAGGTAACATATGAGAATTCTACAGGCTTATTCTTCACTTTTAAGCTATTCCTGCAAATTTCAAATATTTTGACTCTTTCGAATAAAACACTGATAGTGTCTTTAAGCAAAACTTACTCTCTTATCAAAACTGAGAATCGCCATTCAGACGGAATGTAAACATCTGCCCTGTCACGCAGGATGGCATCAACAATCTTGTCTGTGACCAGGTCTTGCTTCAGGATTTCACCAAACCTGTTGAATGATGGAAAAAATAATAATACAGAGTGTCTGAAAATGTTACATTTTTAAACAAAAATATATGAAATATAGCAAAATTGCAAAATCAGTGGCAGATTTGCCTGCCTGAAATGTATGTAATCAGTATTTTATTAAAGGCACTATCAGTGATTTGCTAAATCATAAAATTAAAAAAATTATCAAAAATCAGATTTTTGCATGTCTGTAACAAATACAGGTATCCTAACATACCCTGCAAATGATAAGACCAGACGCAATCTAATAAGGACAAAATCGGAAATTTTAGTCAAATGTTACTGTCCGTACGGACACTTACTACAACACGTAATTGAATGGATATTCGTATCTTGGAACACTTGCTTTTCTGTCAATTCTGCAGTTGGAAAAAGTAACATACCGTATTGTTCCTAATAAATGCCCCGGGGCGGTGCATTTTTCAAAAGGGAGGGCGTTTATTACAGTCAAAAATGGAAAGTCAAAAATCCCGCAAAAATCACCTTACACACGCTTATTTTCGCCGATTACCAATAATACAAACGAACAAGCAGGGGGACGCTGTTTTCGCACCTCCCGAGGTCAAAGTTCCATACTAATTAAACTATTACAACTGTGCACAACAGCGATTATGATACGGATTACGACAGTCCCGGCCATTAAATCATGTGATTTTGGTAAGCTTAACTCATTTTCTTGAATTGTTTTATCCAAAAATCGTAGGGGGCGTTTATTAGAGCAGGGGCATTTATTAAGAACAACACGGTATGAGAATTTATACAGACTTATCCTTCACTTTTAAGCTATTCCTGCAAGTTTCAACTATTTTGACTCTTTTGGATAAATCACTGATAGTGTCTTTAAATTTACGTGTAGATACCTTTGGAGAAATTGCATCTCTCTGTGTAAAAGTGTGTTAAATAAATTTATGTTAAATGTTATATGAAATATATAAAAATATAAAAATAATAATTATAAATAAAATAATAAATTAATTAATTTGTGTGTGCGAGAGCAGTGGGGTATTCCAGACAATGCTAGCTATGGGTTGCAACAGAAATATTAACTGAAGAAATGACTTATAATAAACGCCCCTTTTTAAAATATTTCACGCCCCTGGGGCGTTTACTGCAGACAATGTAGTAATCCACAGGATGTTTTGAACCAATCCCATAATGCATTGCAATGTGCCTATACTGTACTAAAACACATGTCAGTACTTGGGGATAAAAAGTGCTCAAAAACAAGACATTTCATGATAATGCTAAAATTATGTACTAGCGATTTATGGGTTAAAATTAGTGTAAAAGTCAGGGGTGTTTATGTGTTAAGGGGGATGGCCCGATTTAAGGATATGAAAAATTTCATCTTGATATAGTGGCCTTACTCCAAAACACATCTTGAAAGTTCGCACGAATTATTTCAATCGTTTGATGCAAGAGCTATATAAAAAGTGTGATTTGTAAGCCCATAGAGTACTCTGTAATATTACCATTGGTCAACCAAAATGGGGCACATTTTCACTCATAACTTCCAAATCAAACATTCTTTGGCTCTAAAATTTCACAGGATAAATGAGAAAAATAGTAGCTTTCTTCTGATACCAAAATATTGACCACTTCCGGTAAAATCTGAGGCTATTCGCGATCGGGGCATGAGAGATTTTGTGGCACCCAAATATTGTGTCATAATAGTAATTTCATATAGATTAGACACTCAAGAGATTTCTTGCCTTGTATTTGGCTACAGAAATGTCTTAAAAAGAGAGAAAAAGGGTGGTTTGATTTGCTTATATTTCAATATAAAACATAAGCTGAATTTCGTATTTGCTCCTATACGAAATTATAAATTTCACAATTTTTGTACTAAAGAAACATTTCTCAGCTTCATCCTTTCAGATGGGGATATTTTTGATGGAAAGCTTTACATCAGGGCAAAATTCAGTACTTTCGATTTTTTAAGGGACACCTCATATGTGAAATCTCTCGTTGCACCTTTAAGATTTTTGTGGGATCACATGACCCTATTGAGGTAAAATTTCCCCCAAGTAGTGCATTGTGGGATAGACTCAATAACCCATCTGATGGTAATTTAAAATGTGTTAAGTATGATAGTTTATACCTCATGCTTGGTTGATGTATAATACCAGTATCTGTAAAATGAGGGTACACAATGGTAGTCTTTATCCCAGGCTTTTTGTGAACAATTCTTAGTTCCTGTTGTAATGAATCATGTAGCCCTAAGGCAGCATGCTTGGATGTGGAATAGTCTATCAGTCTGTGAGCTCCTACTTTGCCAGCTGTGGAGCATATACACACTATGTGGCCTTCGTTGGAGTCTAGCATGTCTGGGAGGAAGCTGCGTAATGTCTGAAAGCACATGAATGGATAGGGGAAATTGAAAATCTTGCGTGTAATATAGTATTAAGGGGTTTGCATTTTCTTTGAAAGGGGTACCAAATATTTGTGAGTTCATAATCTTTTGAGATACTAAAATAGGGGGACATAAAATTTCAACACTATAGGGATGTAAGAACACCCAAAGAGTAAAGCCTGAATGGTCTGAAAAAAAGTGCTAAAGCCTCCAAAATGGGCTGAAAATAACTAAAATTGTGGAAATTTTGAGTAATGGAAAGCCTTTGACCTTGGTATGTGACCCTTGACCTCATTATCATGTGAAGGTTCCCAAGGGGAATGTAGGCACCCATTTCTGAAGCAATTGGACTTTTACTTCTCTAATGAGACCAATATGTTTTCAGCCCATTTTTTAACTTGGCCTCATATGACCTTTGACCTTGGTACATGACCCTTGACCTCATTAACATATGAAAGTTCCAAGGGGTATCTATGACCCAATTTTTGTAGCAATTGGAATTTTTTTTTCTTGAATGAGAAACTTTCTCCAAAACTTTAACCTTTGAAAACACAAGCAGACTGCCACATGGGCAGACGGTCCGACAGAATTGAGGACTGGTAGTGCTTCCTGCAAATTCTTGCAGGCAACACAAAAATTACCCTTCCCACAATATTTGGGATCCCTTCCAAAGAAAATGAAAGCCCCTAACTGCATAATGATATTGTTAATTGTTTGGTGCATTTCAAATGTATATGACTTGATCAAAAGCAATGAGGGAAAGCATTACTATACAGTGTTGAGTCAAAAGATGGACGCTGATTATCAATAAATTTTATCAAAAAACATAATTGAGTTATTAAAAAGTTTTAGATATTCGACAAACAAGCATGTTCTTCCGCTTATTAGGAAAAAAAGAATCACCGAAATCCATCATTCATAACAAATTGTTATTGCTCTTGTTTTGCCGAAGGAACCCATTGATCCAGCTGTCCACTGAATGCTGAATGCTTTGAATATGGGGTAGTACCTGGGAAATGACCGGGTCATTGAAATAATAAATGAGGATGTAAACTCGCGAGTTCAAAAAAAAGTTTAGCATGGGTTCGACATAAAAATAAATAAATAAAATAACAAATCTGAAGGTATTATTCCAAACTAACTTGGAATCTTGGTGGAAAGGTATTAGGTATCAGCATGCCCCCTCTGTATCCAGATGTTTTTTAGTTTGTGTTGTGCCAGTTCGTATCAATAGGTATACGTCTTTGCAAATTGGCCGTTCTTTTAAACGAGGGTTCTAAATAGATAGAGAGGCAAAAAGTTACGTAATCTTATAAATCATCTTCGCATGTTTTGCCAGTACCAAAACCAAAAAGAACACAGAGTACCGACAATAGAAAGCAATGGCTCCTCCGCTTCTTCCACAGACTGTGGGTGCCGCTTAATTGCATTTATACCTAATAGGTAGTTGATACAAATTGATGTATTGTGTTAGAGGTGGCCCAGGTGTATAATAGTGCACCTGGATCAATATGCTCAGATACTCTTTTTTCTCATAATGCCAATGCTCGCGCTTAGGTGAAAGATTATTTCCATGAGGCGGGTTTTTATTTAATCAAGACGACTGCGTTCATTTCAGGCGTTGGGTGGCAATGGGTTATAGGACAAAATTTAACCACCCAACTAGCATCCAACAACTGATATTTTGCCGGGGGATTGTTGTATCGCTGACATCCTGTGTTGTATTACAAGCACCCAACTTACTAATTATTCCGTGCAATATGTCAAAATGTCAGCGCCAGCACGGACAACTGGTTTTGAATGGGCTACACCATTGGTTCTTTTCACTCTACAAAATCAATTTGTATCGGATTAAACGCTGCACAAGTCACTGCCCTAGCAATGCATTCGACAGGTCCAAAACTTTTCTCGCCTGCCCCATCAGCGTGATCTATTATAACAAAACAATTTTGACCTAAAGATCTATTTTTTACACACCCCAGGGGGGTGTGGGTGGCTGTGTTGTGTCTGTTGTTGTTGTTCATGTGTCTTTTGTGACATGCTTTCTAACATCAGAGAGACTTTTTTTTAAGTAAAGGAGTTGTTACACTGTTAGAAGCACTATATATAAACTTGCATAACTGATTATAAAATACCATAATTTTCACAAATCTTTATTTGATATCGAATGTGAAATAGATGGGTCCATTTAGGATATTTTCACCTATAAAACCATTAAAAATATACACTGGCCAAGGGGCAGCAAAAAAAAAAAAAGCAAGAAATCATTAAGTGACAGGAGGAGATATTTGAGGAGACAAATTTATCTCAAATTGCACTTGATCGGTTTGTAGACCACCTACCGAGAACATTTCGGGTTATTGGACAATAACAGCATAAGAACACAACCGCAAGCCTTGTTTTGAACTGGCCTACTATCCAATTGTCCGTAGGGAAACCATGCTTTTAATTTCTGTCGTGCACGACCTAAAAATCAGAAAATTACTTATCATCATCTTATTAAATTTACATACGGCCGTATAAAGCTTTAATTACTTAAGGTGTGATCTAATACATTGCAAGCATTCAAAAATAGGCAAAAAAACCTTGGTTTGAAAAAAATTGAGGGCGTTCTCTTGGGAAATGTCCTATGTCTCTTTAAATATGCTCTACACTGTTTTTAAAATTATGGCATTCTATTGGATTTGCATCATCAATTACTGCCAGTTAATTACTGTAATTTTACACCATTCATTTAAAAAAAAAGTCAAAATAGTACTTTCGGGTTTTTGAAAATGTTTGTCCAGTGTAAGCTTTCAGGTTTAAAAAAAAATCAATAGATCAACCAGTGGCTTATAAGCAAACGTAATAGCATATGTAGTCCGACAGTGATCTTAACCATACCTTTATCTGGTTGCAAACTGAAAGAATTATGTATATAAAACAACGTTGTATAAATTCGGAAACAGCTGTGTGAAAATGTAACAAGTTTTGGCTGATGACCGGATTCCATTCGACAAATGAAAAAGCAGGCAGTACACGCTGCATATTGACGGTCTGTGGAGCTTGAAGCACTCGCATCATACGCGTTTGCTACATTTGTGTGCGCCTGCCAACGTTTTGCGTCTTGTTGCGTGTGTGCTCGTTGTGTTCAAGGGGTTGTTTGATTTTTGTCACTGTTAGTGGCAGTCCTTTCTTGTGTATTTAAGCCATTAAAGGATCACAAAATTGGGGTTAACTGAGTACCTGAAAAAAAAAAATTTATAAAGCTGTTCAAGACTGAGAATAAAGCGTTTGGGGGGAAACCGCGTACTCTCTTTACGATGAATTGAGACCAGCGACACCATTATTTTGGCATGGAAGAACTCAGCATGGCCTTCCGGCCCGTTCTTCCAATTAAAATAATGGTTTCAATCGTCATTAAAGAGAGTATCGGTGCCCAAAATCATACCTTTATTGGTCTAATTAAACCAAAGCCATAAAGGTGACCTATTATGGCCATAATGTTCTTATTGATCGTTATCTTCATCGCTAATAAGAGGGGGGGATCGTGCCTCTCCACTCTTGCAACAGTATGGCTACTAGAAGCAGGCGCATCTTAATATCATAGGGCCTTCATTTAAGGAGTTTGTTTACCTCCAAACAGAAAAAGTTTAAACACCTTTGGTAGTTAGTTGGACCATCTACCATCAACTGTAGGTAACCAGGTAGTATACTCTCAAATTGGTACACTGTTTCAATAAAAAAAAACTAAAAAAAAAAAAATGCAAGCATTAATTAGCGCTTCCCGAGATACACCATTTAAGTCTCAAAGCGCTTTACATTTATTACGCTTGTCACTAAGATTAATCACATTGCACATATTGAAATTCGGCAGCCAATTACAACGGCGCACAGTCTGATGACCCATAACAGCTTCCCCATTAAACATGGGTAAAGTGAGGGCAAGCGATCGGATAAAGGTCTTGCCCAGGGACACAACACGTTGGCCACGCGGGGCTCGAACTCACAACTTAATGATCTGAGTTCTGCGTGTTCCCACGGGACCACAGTGGCTCTCAGTAGGGGCAAATTTAAAGTTTACACAAGGGTTAAATAAAGTGAAAAACAAGTGCACATAACATATAATGTTATTTTTCCATTATAATAATTCCTGTTTACTGAATAGGCCTTTGTAATAAATGAAATTTATGTCACTGATTTCAAAAATATAGCGATTAAGCCAAGTTTGCAATCTTAAATTAGCTCATTTGAGATGTAATTTGCCCCAAATTTACATCCAAAATCTAATCGGTTAAGAACTCTTCAACCTCACTTCCTTCAACGCAAGGGACATAATTGTACACCCTTACAGAACTCAGATAACTTGTATACAATATGGACAACTGTTGAACATTTCTGTGAAATATGACCTTTTTCCATGACCTTTTTGTCCCTTACCCATGACAGGACCCAGGGGAGGACCCTGGGGGAATTGAATTACATGGTTAGTAGGAGGGTTTCCCCTCCTACAACCAAAGTTTGGCTACTTAGCTCATCCAGAAAAAAGATTATGCCCAAATTGGTCTAGGGTTAACATTTAACATGGCATCATGTGACATATTGACATTACGGACATAGACATACGGACGGACACCGGCCATACGGACGAGCCCATTTTATAGTCCCCTCCCGAACTTTGTTCGGCGGGGACAAAAAGTGAAGGATTAGTCTGCAAAAAATACGCAAGTTTTTTTTGCAACTGAAAAATTGACAGAAACCAGGGGCGTAGCCGAGGGGGGGGGGGCAGGGGGGCGAGGCCCCCCAATAATGATTTCGCTTGAGATGAGCCCGTCGGATCACTTGAAAAATTCAGGCCATGGCACGGGCAGGACGGAGTGTCGGCAGATAGGTTTAAAGTTCAATGAACAGCGTACGACAAGTAAATTTTACAAAATCGTACAGGAAATTAGCCCTCAGACGACATTTAAAGCATATAAAACCACAAATTTTCCGGGGCTTCGCCCACTCGACCCCACCGGGGCTTCGCCCTGGACCCCAACAGGGGCCCTAAGGCGGGCCCCTGGACCCTTCCCGTTTTCTTCGGTTGAGATGCGGACACTGGCCCCCCCACTATTGAAAATCCTAGCTAGCCACTGACAGAAAAGGAAGAAAACTGCCAGGTTAAAAGATATGAATCACCATTCACTTACACGTCGTAGTAAGTGTCCATACCACCGAGCATATTTACTAACTCCCCCCCCCCAAGAGTGGCGATAGCCCGATTCAAATGAAGACGTACGTAGTTGTGTAGCAGTAGCGGAATCGACATTTCCCGGCATCTGAGCGATGGGTAAATTGGGGTATGCGTTCAGCGGGGCGATTTGGACGACCAAATGGCAGCGTAAACAGTACGCAGACAGTTTGTGCTGCGTGGATTTCCATGTTTGCCAAATTGTTGTTTTTATTTCAGGCCAACAGCTTGCTTTTATTGTTTCACTTGAACTTGAAAATGGACTCATCCTTTCTTTCATATTTCTCTAATGAATGCGCTTCTTCATTCTTTCAACTTTCTCTCATGCATTCGCTTCTTTCTTTCTTTCAAAATTTCTCTAATGCTTACGCTTTCTTTCTTTCAATTTGCTTTCTTTGTTTTAGTTCTTTCTTTCCAAGTTTTCATTCTTTGGTTGTAGTTATTTCTTTCAGGTTTTCTTTCTTTGTTTTTAGTTTTCTTTCAAGGTTTCTTTCTTTGTTTTTAGTCTTTCTTCGAGTTTTCTTGTTGTTAGTTCTGTCGTTCAAGTTTTCTGTTTTTAGTTCTTTCTTTAAAGTTTTCTTTCTTGTTTTTAGTTCTTTCTTTAAAGTTTTCTTTCTGTTGTTTTTAGTTATGTCAAGTTTTCTTTCTGTTTTTAGTTCTTTCTATCTTTCTTTTTTGAGTTTTTTCTTTCAAGTTTTTTTATTTGTTTTAGTTCTTTCTTTCAAGTTGTATTATTGTTTTGAATTCTTCTATCTTTCTTTTTTGAGTTCTTCTTTCAAGTTTCTTTAATTATTTTTAGTTCTTTTTCTTTGTTTTTAGTTTGTTCTTCTTCGTTCTTTCTTTTTTTTTTCTTTCTTTTTAGTTCTTCTTTCTTTTTAGTTTTTTTCTTTCTTTAAGTTTTCGTAATTTCATTTTAGTTGTTTATTTATTTGTAGTTTATTTCTTTTTAGTTTTATTTTCGTTTAGCTTTTTTTTTCTTTTTATCTTTTGTTTTTATCTTCTTACCTTTCTTTTATTTCTTTATTTTTATTCTTTCTTTATTCTTTTTTTCGTTTTTCCTGGTCGTATTATGTATATTGAATGTTGAGTCAGATATATTGATCATAAACAATAAATAAAAAAAATAGCATTTTGTAGCACATGTCTCTGAAAAATAATTTCATCTGAGGCTTCAACCAAACAATCATAACTTGGCTAGGATTGTTTCAGTGATAAATGATGTTTGCCCTTTCTATCTTGTTGATTCATTAAAAAATGTTATTGCCATTTTCTTTTTCTGTTTTTTTTTCTTCTCTTTGCTTTTTTTTACCCGTGTTTTGCCATCCCCCTTTTAATTTCTTTCTATTCCATCTCTCTCTTTTTTTTTTTTAAATTAAGTAATTATATGGTCGGGGCAAAAACAAATCAGTAAAGAACAAAAGATTGAATCTTTTCTTCTTCTCACTTCTTAATTTTGTATTACTGCTTTTTTTTTCGCTTGGTTTATTGATGTCTTTTCTAGACCTTATTCAAGTACTATTTTCACACAATGTTGATTTTCAATTTTCACTCATTTTATTCTTACTTCCGTGTATTTCTTTTGTTGGGTCTTATTCTTTTGTCTGATACAGACATACTTTTTTGAGTGCAGGACCTTAATTTAAAGAGAGTACGTGGTGTAAATATTGTAAATCCTCCGAATTAGCGCTGATCCAAAATTAACGTACGGGAACTTGAAGAAAGATGCTCAGAAACTAATAAAACTTCAACTCATTTGTTTGTTTGTTTTGTCCAAAATATAACACCGACAGACAAAACAATAAAAGAACCAAAAACAATAGCATGTATTTGTTTAAGGACGCAGCGATTACAAATTGCGGAGCGCCTAACGTTTTTTATTTAGGGCGCATGAAAATACGCAGCTGTCAGCATTTGTTGTTTTTCAACTGGGCTTCAAAAACATTCTACGCGTCCCGGGACTACCGCCCCTGGTCATAAGACATATATAATGACTAAAATTTCCTATTCTTTCCTTATTAGGTAGCTTCTTTCAGTTTAGCCTTGTAGGGTAATGCTGGGATATGTAACTTGTTGAGAGGCAAAATGTGATTTTTGATGATTTTTTTTTCATTTTCTGATTTATGCCTTTAGCCGTGAATTATTTCTTTGGTACAAAAAGGAAAGTTATCCTATAGGGTCAACTCGAAATTCGCCTCTGTTTTTATATTGAGAATATATAAAAAATCACCGTTTGTTTTCACTTTTAAGACATTTCTGTACCAAATAAAAAGTAGGAGATCTATTTTGTGTAATCTAATTTTGCAATGGCTAATTTAGTTTTATGTCAAATGTTTGGCACATTTGTTTTTGCTCTAATGATACTATGTAGCCAAAAGAAACGTTGAATATTTGACAAAGATGCTATATATTCATTTTAATTCTCATAAAATGGCCATATATTAATTATTGGATTACGGGGAAACGCTTGTAAATTGTTGCAGACGATGTTCAGCTTTTATACAAAATGTGTTCGTATTTTCGGACAACATCTTTTAGTGTCACTAATACATAATTGTCCCAAAAATACAAGCACATGCACAGTGGTGGCGCCAGACCACCTCTTTTTCTAGGGGGCAAACGGGGGGAAAAGTGAAATCTTGGGGGTGGGGGGGGGGCAAAAGTGAAATTCTTGGGGGGGGTGCTGGTGGGGGGGGGGGAAATATGGAAAATATGGATGGAATTTTTCACCATTTTGTTTTTGGTTTTGGCCCCAAATCGCTATTTTTTGCCGCCAAATCACTGAATTTTGCCCATCCTTCATTTTTGCTTTTCGACACCCCTTCGATTTCGCCCCGGGGGGGGTGGGGGGGAAACCTGGGGGGGGTCAATAACAATTTTTGGGGGAACATTCCCCCCCATGCCCCCCCCCCATAGCACAATCAGCTGTTTTGTAAATCCTAGGCCTAAATAAAAGTTTCACTTGCATAAATCCGCCTCTAATGTTGGTTTTATATATTTTCAAAATGAAAAAATTGAGTTGAGATCTTGAGTTGATACAAATACCCAAAGTTTGAGTATTTAATTAGGTCAGCTCAAAATTCATCATGGTGCAATACGTTTCCTGTACGGTGTTGAATACAAGAAGTGCACAGATTCACCATTTAAAACATTGGCTTCAAGTACTCACAATTTATTGTGAGGTTACTGGTTAAAAGCATGAGGCAAAATGTGACTCGGGAAAAGAATATGGCTACACAGCACAGCCAAAACAATTAATGGAATCTTTCCGGTAATTAAAAAACAAGCAAAGATTTACCATCTACTAAATTGGACATCTTAAAGATTCACAATATCTCTTGGTTTGGCCAGCCTACGTAAGGTATGCCCACACACCCGTCTTGTAGTATTATAGGTTTCCACGGACGATTTCGGAAAAGATGCATGGTATTTTGTAAAATTACAAATGCCATTTGCGCGTATTTTTAGAATAATAATGTAGATCCTGTTTATCATCAATTTCACCAAAGCTAACGTTCGATTTCATTTTTTCTCATTCAATTCAGGGAGATGATCTTACAGCTTCATATGGGATTTCAAATTACATGCGTGGCTTTTCGGTGTGATGTAGGAGTTTCGCCAATTGAATGGTATGGGCAACCTATTCGCGGTATATCAATGTCTCATTGTGCCATTGACTAATCGAATTATTTATTTTTCATTTATAATCATTCGAATTTAAAAATGGGGGTTTGGTGACAACAATATAAATCGAGCAATATATAGGCCCTTGACAATTCTCATGTGTGTGTATTGATGGGGGTGTTTAAGGTGTGGATATGTTTGCGGGTTGTGTGTGTGTTGGTGTGATGAAATGAAAGAGAGAGAAAGTGTGTTTAACTTAGCACTTAGGTTTTAACTTTCACTTCTTGTTTGCTTCAAAAACAATTGACTCAGAAAAGGAAGACAGGCATGCGCATACCGGTGAGGAAAGAGAGTTATTGTTAAGGATTAGCCGCGATAATGAGAGAGAAATCAGAAAATATGGAAATGCATTGGATAACTTATAAACAGGGATAAGTGTGTGCAATCCCATAATTCTTTAAGTAGAAACAAACCACCAAATAGTGAAAAAAAATGAAGTATTTGAGGAAATTGTCATACGTCTCCCGAACATAACATACAGCGACGGCGTCTCAAAATCTACACTAACAGCTGATGTGTGTACACCGTACAGAATAAACAAAGATCAACAATGTTTGTGTTTGAGGTCAATTGTATTGATCATGGTGGCACAATATCATGCTGAAATTCTGGGTATTCACCGGGAAGGCTTTGTTTGATCGGAATTTTGATACGATTTTAGAAATTCAAGAATCAGATAAAAAGTTACTGCCTTTTCTTTAATACGCGGATTTCAAACCACCACTTGCAGGTTGTTCGCATATCCATGCCAGTGCCAAAATTACAAAAATAAGACCTTTGATGATTTTTTGATGTTTTCGGATTATCAAAATTTGCTGCTCATCCCTTAATTATGCATTGGATTTGAAGACTTTTATTGCTTCTTTATATCGATAATTGCTAAGGTCGTTATTTTAAGGAGCTCTATACTGCCTATCCCATTAATGAGCTCCCTACACTGTAAAACTTACAGTTCAATTTAGAGTCAAGATAACTATTTAAGTGTTGGCATTATGAATGTGTTGTTTCTAAGAGTACGCGCAACCGACGTTATAACTCGGAGATGAAACAAGCGGCATTCGTTTGCGATTTTACATCAACAAAAATTCATGAGCGCTTTTCACTTCTGGTATTTACCGCGAAGTTGTACGCGTTTGCAAATCGCGTAGAACTTTGATTGCTAGGACAAGTCAAAGACCGCGCCTGATTAATTACGCGTCTTACCTTTCACGCACTCATTTTTGTTTTGCTGCGTGACAATAGGCGGTAAAATAACGCGAGACGTCCATCGTCGCTAGTGAAGACAGAAATTTTCCCTCTAAAACTGTCCTTTTTCGAACGTTTTTCAGGAAAACTAAGCCGGTTGACAACCATTTTTTATTTCGGTATTTTCAAGTTGCAACTGAAGACCTAATCATAATTGAAAAATCATAAAAACGTTCGGCCCCTTTTTATCTATCTTTTTGGAGTCACTTTAGTATCGTAAATCAATTTCCCAAAGTTGCGTGGTAAATATGTAAATTGTGAGCACAATGTCTTTTGAAAGTCTTTTTTCTCAAAAACGAATATGTTAAGCATATTTTTTATTTCAGATTTGTTATCAGGCACAAATGCAATGTACTATATATCAAAGGACATCGCCGGATAAGGAAGAGGACGCCTTCTATAGTTTTCATGAGAAACGGATTAATTTGAAAACATTCCCCACTATTAAGCGACATGCTCAAAGTTTACCTTTTCGTAGTTTTCAAAAAAAATCAACTTCACATAATTCTCAAAAGGTCTTTTTTAAATTATAATCAGGCTTCAATGGGTAATGGAAATTCCAAATTGAACCCTTTCCCCCCAAGAACCAAAATGCCGCTTTGCAATGTGTGTTCTATTATTTAGCAAACATATATGTGAGTGGCATTCTGGTTTTGGGGGGGAGGAAAGACCCCATTTTGCCATTTTTGTTTTGGGGGGCCATGAACATAAATGGGAATTGCCAAAAACAACAACACCCTATACATTATACATGCCATACCCACTACGAGGAAGGCATGTAATTACAAAGGCTAAGTTCATTAGCCTTGGATGGACACTGTTAATAACGCTGACAATGCAGCTTCTGGGTATCATAATAATACTTAAAATGCAGTGGGTGTATTTGCTCACTATACTGTTGAATGAACGCTACTTAAACTGGCCACGTGAATGGGAGTTTATAGTGTGATGTGAGTTTACTTGGCTCTGATATAAAGCGTGTCATGGGGCCAAAAGAATGCGGGTCATGTGTTGCTAAGAGTTTGCTTGGGTGCATGAAGACGATTAGTAATCCAAATCTTGGCAATCATTGCACTACAATAGGTATTTGGGTTTGTTGCTGCCTCATGTAGCCTAGGTAGCTTATGGAAGGACCAAATGTCTAGCTAGGCAATTTTTTTTTCATTTACAAGCTCTATAACAAACGGGAAGCTATGCAAACATCTCCTGTTTCTTCCTTAAGTCATAACTGGTCATTGTAAGGAGGCATGCTCTAAGCTGTGCTTTTTCCAGAGAGTATAACCCTGAAGTTTCTCAGAAAACTTTTCTCCTTTGTTCTTGATACAAGTGTATTTGATGATATAAAACACCTTACATACATGATTATAATACTTGTTAAAAACACAACTCAAACTTGATGATGAAATATAAACTAAAATGATTATAGAGGGCCTCCTTCATTTCTTCTCCGGCGATGTCCTTTTAAGAAATCGACGGCCCATTTAAATCATGATCCCAACACCTTAAAAGGCTTAGAAAATACAGTATCTGCCGTATCTGGAATACAGCAAAAACACAGAAATTTTAGTCCAATTTTCCAGGGCCCTATTGATGACCAAATTAAAAATGCGCTCTTATTCAAAATTTTAAGAATATCAAATTTAGCTGTTCTGCCAGCATTCTGACCCCAAACCAATATTATCTTGCCCATTTAAAGTTCATTTAATATATACAGTTCAGGTATATATAATTTTTGTTACACAAACTAAATTTTACAGTATATGACTGTAAAAAAAATGGTTACATTTGTGAAATAGGCCTACTATTAAGGTGTTCATCATTTTTATTCTCTACACCGTCACATCGCTGTAATTATTCACTAAATGCATGTTTTAAAGGTTTTGGTTGAATTATACAGTAGTTTTTTATGGTATTTTTTGACATATTTACTCTCCCTAAGAAATCGAGGAAGGTATAACCAAATATGAAAACGGAAATATGAAATCGGTTGAACCTATCTAGCGAATTCGACTGAAACAGAATGAAAAAGGAAATACGCAATTGTGCTGTTCATTCAAATTCGTTCGAATCCAGGATTACCAATATACAAATTGAGTGTATATTCGGGAAATCGTACGCCATTTTTTAACGGTAGGTATTACACCTTTTAGGGAAATTGAAATTACCAATTGCCTAAATGGAAAAAAGGCTTGCGAAACCGTTCATTCCATTTAGACACGAACCGGAATACGCATTTGCAACTAAATATGCACATTGTGCGAAATCGCTCGGGAAAACCCCCCTCTATTTGAAAAAAAAAGAAATACTCAACAGGGGCGGCTCCAGGATTTGAAAAATGTCAAAATTACCGGGGGGCTGAAAGGCTAAACTTGTCCAAAATGGGCTGATTTTGCGAGATTTTTGCAGAATACCAGGAGGCGCGTGCCACCTCAGCCCCCTCCCTAGATCCGCGCCTGACTAACCTATTTTTTGTATGCCTGTTTGCCAACCAAACATTTTTCTTAATTTTAGGCCTAGTATCATTAACTCATGGTTGAATGATTTTCACAGAAATCATTTTCATAGGAGCGAATGATAGTATGGAAGCAGCTTACAGCAGGAGTCTAGCAATGGGGTTAATTGCACTTTCAAAGTGATTGCAATTTGACGCAGTTTTTTTGGACAACTTGGTGAGATGTTTTGCAATTTGTGAAAATTAAGTGATGAGCAAAAAACCCTAAACAAATTCTATGACAAAAAATGTTTGTTATTTTTTGTGAGCAGTTTATTTGTATTTGTGAAAGCATGTTTTCAATTTTTGTGAGATGTTTCAATTTTTGTGAGACTGTGTAAATTTGTTTGTGAAAATTATGGGATGATAAAAATCCCTAAATAAAAATTTATTGATAAAAAAGTTTGTGTTTTTTTAACCCTTTTCTTTAATGGAATAGGAATGGATGATTACATTTGAAAAAAAAAAACAATGAAGATGATGTAAAAAAGAGATGTCTATACCATGATATACCAATGTTTTATTCTGGCAAATGTAGAGGGCAAATTGCTAATTTCTGCAAAACCTATTTATTAATGACTATTCTGTTTACCTCATATGTAAACAAAGCATATGCGAGTGGTCAATCGCATCACATGGCAAGGATATACAAGCATTCAAGGCCCTGGGAACGTTCACAGTTAAGCAATATGGCACATTTTTGAAGCGCGCCCCCAATTTTCAAAAATTGATATTTTCTGCAACAGTTACGTGGTAATTGTCTAGAGGAAACCTATACCTGCGAAGAGAGTGCTAAAAAAATGCTATTATCATAAAATACGCGATGTTGTAATTAGAATGGGATCCCAGATTGGACTTAACGCAGAGCTGAAATGCTACGTTTATGCATCCGTCCTTGATGAAATAGTGCCACCCGAGAAAATAACCTCTAACCTGACTGCCTGAACCAATAAAACAACTAATGGATGAGCGTAGGACACGTACATGTCGCTATTTCCCGGGCTATTTCACATTGAAGGGCCGTTTCACGCTCGTTGAATTATATAGGGGATCCCCGATATAATTATTCTAATTACAAAATTCCTGCGTTTGTGACACAAGACATTTATAGCAAGTTACCAATGCACCCATGTAAAAATCTCAAATTTTTTGAAAAATTGGGGCGCTCTAAAAAAAATGTGAATATTGCTTTAATTCTTTAGAATGGACAAACACACTTATTTTCAGACTCATAATTACCAATAATACACGAAGAGCAGGCGGAAGCTGTTCTCGCACTTACCGAGGTCAAAGTTTTAATAATTACAAATATTACACAGGGCAATACTACTGTGTTAAATATGTTCACACTCGCCATAGGCACTACGAACATGCTATATAGCCCATGCTTTTGGAAGCCATTTTGAAAATCTGCCAAAAAACACTGTGCCCGTCTTGCGACGTACCACTTTCTGCATAAAAACCTCATGCCTAACGAGGTTTTGGATGTAAAAGGATCAATGTAAAAGGATCATTTTATCAGCGGGGGTCGCCTGGCCGAAATAACCGAGAAAGTGCATTTTCGTGCTGTTAGTGTTATGTAGTAATCGGCTTGGGCGGTAAACATTAAGCGTCCCCCAGTGAGCTCGCGATTCACCGATGGCCGTCCGACCTCTCGCATTTTATTACTCTATCTCTATGAAGTGTTTATGCATGGCCACTGGGACGAATGCCAAAGGTGGTAAAAAAACATGCAATTTCATGCTGAATTTAATATTTTAATGATTCAATTTTGTGAGTAATAGATAGCAGAAAGTATGGTAAGCACAAACAGATTTCATTAATGGGATTTTGGGTATGAACAGTGTTTAATCCCCCTGGGCATAAACACCATTCATACCCAAAATCCTATGAATGAACGCCTAATTACTTAAAGGCACTATAAGTGATTCACTAAATCAGAAAATAAAAAAATATCAAAAATCATATTTTTGCCTTTTTGTAACAAGTACAGGTATCCTAACATACCTTGCAAATGATAGGGCCAAATGCAACCTAATAACAACAAAATCAAATATATTAGTCATTACTGTCTGTACGGACACCTACTACAACACATAATTGAATGGAGGTTCACATCTTTGAACACTGCTGTTTTCTTCCTTTTCTGTCAACTTTTCAGTTGGAAAATATACCCTATTAGAGTCCTACAGCTTTATCCTTCACTTTGAAGTTATTCCTGCAAATTTCAAATATTTTCACTCTTTTGGGTGGATCACTGATAGTGTCTTTAACAAAAGTACATTTCCCTTGTTGGTTTTGTTCCAAAATCCAGTCATGCATTATGTAGCTTTTTGTGGTGAACTTTTTTGTTTGTTAATGGGTTATAGTGTGTGTTTTTTTACTTGTATCACTTCATGCATATTGTTGAAGGTATAGTTTCATTTGAAGGGGATGTTTTGATACCAAATTTTAAAAGTGAAAGATGTAGTGGGGTAGAACGTTATTAGAGGGATATAGTGATAATGCAAGAAAATTGTTTAAAAAGTAAATTTTATTATGCAAAAATGCAAATGGTGCGCCCGCAGGCGGAGTGCCCATCTCTCTGTCATTGGCGTTTGGGCCAGACTGTGGGGGTTCGCCACTCCTCCCTCATAGTGAGTCTGTTTTGCATTCCCAGCATATGCTGGTGCCCATTTATACTCCTGGGTGGAGAGAGGCAAGCGAGGTAAAGTGCCTTGCCCAAGTGCACAACACATTGGCAACAGCAGGGCTCGAACCCACAACCTTATGCTTGTGAGGCGAGCGCTGATCCACTGCACCACATGTGCCCATTTTATTATAATAACTTGTAAATCAGGGATAAGTGTATACAATTCCATTAAACTACTTTAATGTAAAAAACACCCAAAATATTGTAAAAAACTGAATTATTAGACAAAATATGTCATACCGTCTCCTGCAAAAATTGACATGCAGTGAGAGCATCTTAAAATGAACACTAAATATCTGATTTTTATTGACTGGTGTGTGTGCCACAAAGATCAATAACATTTGTGTTTGAGAGAGCATTTAATAGAGCAGGGGCGGCGCCAAGGGGGTGGCAGGGAGGGGCAGCCGCCCCCCCCCCAAGAATTAAAAAAAATAGGAAAAGCAGGGGTTTTAAGCAATAAATTGCACAAAAATTAGGATTTTTAACACAAATGAGTTCATTTTGTACTGTTTCGCCCCCCTATGATGTTTCGCCCCTCCTATGATTTTACCCTGGCACCGCCCCTGTAATAGAGTGAATTCTCGACATTTTTTAGTTTTATGGAGGGGGATATACTCCACTCCTTATATGATGACATTATTTATATCAGACGTGTGAACCAATGAATGAAGTTGGTAGAGTGCCTCAAACAAGGCTAATCCATGCCTGTTACACACACACACCTTACATAGATTTTCATGATTTTCACGGTTCTAGCTAGGCAAATTTTAGTGCCGGGAGAAATTTATGTGAAATGAATGGAAGCATGACTAAATTTGTGAACATTTAAGCTGCAAAAGTGGTTTTGCATATATTCGTGAAAATTTCTTGTAGTGTAATCAAATCATTTAACACTAATACCTTAGCTTGACATTCTGCACAATACCAGTATTGGCGAAGTACGGATACACTATAGTGATCTTAATCCCTGGTTTACGATTAACAACCCTCAGCTCCTGCTGCAATGAATCGTGCAATCCCATGGTGCCGTGCTTGGCTGCGCAATAGTCTACTTCCCGATGGCAACCCAGCTTGCCCGAGATGGAGCAAATACACACAATGTGGCCCTCGTCGGAGTCTATCATGTCTGGGAGGAAAGTGCGTAATGTCTGGCAGAAAAGAGCTTTGTGTGTTAAGAACATTATGTGAAGCAAATGCAGAGTTTTGGTACCCATTTGTTGTCCTTCTCATTACCAAAATTGATTAAAAGAATACCCAATTTAAAAAAAAAGGCTTTCAACAGGGGCAGATCCAGGATTTGAAAAACGTCAAAATTACCGGGGGGCTGAAAGGCTGTAACGTCACTTCACTTGTCCAAAATGGGCTGATTTTGCAGAATTACCGGGAGGCACGCGCCCCCTCCGCCCCCTCCCTGGATCCGCGCCTGTTCAAAGGTGGGTGACCCAGTTCATGGTCCGATTTTGTATGATGTTTTCTCCCTCACATGGAAGTATATATATCACCAAAAACATCTGATTATAAATTTTGAGTTAAATCAGCCCAGCCATTTGGGATAGTAGAAGCAAAAATGTGTACTAAATTCAAGGAGGGTAGGACATGCAAACCTAACAGCAACAGCGAATTCACACGGCATCAACTCTCTCCATCCATAACCCGCGTGCAAGGTCCTTGTTGTTCAAAGACTTAACGGTAGGAGGGCGCTATTATGCATATATCGAACGGTCACACACGCAACTTGCCTAAACGGTTAGGCCTGGTCACGAATATAAATCTAAATGACCATTATGGAAATACACTATTTGCAGCGAGGTTAATACTAAACATCGAAAAGGATTTCGAGGTCAATAAATTTATTCCAAAATCTCTGCTATTCCGACGATGTATGAATAAGGTTTAAGAGGAGATTTTGTAATACAACTGAGACAGGACTGCCTAGTAAATGCACGTAGCAGTTTTCAAAATTACAGTTAGGAAATCCCAATGCCCAAATAGAACAGGTAGTGGTCCTACCACCGGACTAAAGTGGCCCGTATAGTCTGAGTTATAAATGTAGTATACCACATTGGAGAAAAATTGTGTTTCATAAAATAAAGTGTTCTTCATAATCCTTCAAAACCATGAGTGCACATGGCTGATGGTGACTAACCACAGTTACTAAAAATGCGGCTGCGCACTAGTTACAGATGTGCAATACACACGAACAAAAATAGGACACAGTGTCATCACACTTTGGGTTGCCTCTGCAAAAAGGTCCACTTTAACATGCTTAAGTTTACCTCTTCTTTGCCTCCAACGCCAGCATATTTGAATCGAGGATCAACTTCTAAAGATAAATTACCAGAAAAGTAATGATTTAAACCATAAAATTAATGTCAAATTGCCAAAAACTGCAGAGCTACGGGGCTTGCACTTGAACCCCCACCAGGGGCTTTGCCCTGTTGACCCCAAAGGGGGCCCTAAGGCGGGCACTTGCACCCCCACACATCGAAAGGTCCACTTCTGCAAAACCACACCCCAAATAATTCCCGGCTACGGGCCGGGTTCCCTGACATGTTCATTTGAAAGATTCAACAAAGGAAAAGTAGAGTTAATAAAAATGTTTTGCTTATTTGTAAAATTTTGCCTAAATGACATGGATATTCAAATGTCATCATAATCCGGCAAGCAGCCTGTCAGTCCACTGCGGACGAAGCATCAACATGTTTCCATGCAGGATTATGACCAGGGGCATCCCCAGACCATTTTAATGGGGGGGTGTTGAGTCTGTGCTGCCGACAAAATCCATGGTCGGATTCAAGAACTATCAAATTTTCCGGATCGCTGCGCTCGCAAGGTAGACCACAAATTTTTTTCACTCGGATCGAAATTATGAAGAGCAGGGGGAGGGGGGGGGCATTGGAGCAGTCATTCTCAAATGCTAAGACCCAAGACACACAAACAAACAACAAATGCCGATGTGTGCACTGACGATTATACGCGCATCGATCGGTTGCGCCGACATTATACCATATCGCCGACAAGTCGACATTTTGCCGACAAAGTTTTGTCAATGGGGGGGTGTGACACAACCCCTCTGGGGACGGCCATGTTATGACCTACCCTCCACGATGGCCTATTTAGGGTTGGATGGACCTGGTAGCATGTCGTACCAGGTACAGGACTGGGATGGTGACTCTACTCTTTTTCCTAACGGTCTGCAACTTTTTATGTGCTCAGGAATGACTTCTCTGCTACACAGGACGAACGGCTTTACACGACTCTCCGAAATGAGGCACCGGACACATTGCAACACACTGCACACATTTCACGCCCCAGTGGGTGGAAGTGAGGAGAGAAAAATCAATTAATCACACTGCTAGGATGTTGGAAAACTCAAGACAAACCCACCACGGTGGAGAATAAGATAATCATCCTTCTGTACTAATTGTGATAATTTTCTTTCAATCTCAAACATACTGCTTCTAGCATTATGGTCTAGTTCTTGAGACTTTATCTCATACTGTCTATTGAAGCTATAATTGTATTATTGATAAGAGGGCACATGTTTATTAAATGACCTCCTCGGACGAAAACTAGAGGCCACAATGCCATCTTCGCTTCCTGTCTAGTCCTTTGATAATAAGGGAAATAAATACACACAAAAAATATACTTAAATTATATTTACTTATGTTTTTTAAAAACAAAAAAACAATGTGCAATTTAATCATTAGATTAAAATCCAATGATTAAATATAATATAAAAAAAAGGAAATCACTCATGCATCACCCAGAAATGATGAGCCAGACCATTTACATTCAAGGCTTCAAGATTGTTCATCAGATAACTCAGTAAGGTTGGCCTGCTAACACCCCTGCATTGTTAATTAACATGTACACCTGCTACAACAAATTAAAACAGAAGTTGGTTATGATCAATGTAACCATGGTATTGTGCCTTTGAATATTTTACATGCTGATACTATGTTTTTACTTTTCATGTAACTTTCAGTGTTAGCTATGTCAATTGTGACCACTTTTGTATGTGATAGTATTCACGGGGTTGTACATGCATAATTCCCAATAAAAAGCTATCAACAAATGTTCAATGTGGTTGGAACCATAACATTGCAAAGCTTGCTACCATCTCTCCTAATCAAGGAAGTCAACAGACTAATAAACAGTTGCTCAACAGCCAAAAAAGTCCAGGACGTTGGAGCAGGAAATTAAACATTACGGGTGTGATGGCAAAAAAATACCACATTTGAGGAGGGAAACACCAGGACAAAGGCTTGTCTAAAACGTTAGTTCGTGCTTTGCCCCTGAGGTTGATAATTCCCTAACACGTTCTTGTTTCTAGGGTTGGAGAAGAAAGGAAGGGTGCTGGTGGTTAGGTTAAATGGATTTGAAAGGTAAAGAAGATGGGAACATATGGCATATTGGGTGGGATTTGAACCAGGGACCCCCGGTGCCCCTGTTCCATGACCAGGGAATTAAAGCCCATGTGTGACAGTAACCACCATGGTGAAGCTGTCAGTCAAATTGTTGAATGCAAGGGTCGACATTGCCGTCAACTTCCACTGGATTAAGATGCAAGTAGTGCGATTATATGTTGAAAACAGCTCAATGAAAGACTCAATTGTAATTGAAAAAAATTAAAGGGATTACTTATTGAAAATAGCCATTTTAGTGTGCATTCGCATAAACGCACCGTTATATGACAAACTAAATGATCATTGACATGTTCCTGTGTAATATTTGTATTACGTGGGTTCTGGACGTCTACTTTTTCCCATGATGCATCAGGAAAACATTGCCTCTCCAAGGCAATCATTGGAGGTGCACGTGGTACCGTATTGTGAACTGCCAGTCATAGCTTTCGTGCAGATATTGGGCATAGTATCACACCACACCGACTCTGTATGTAGATTTACAGGTATGGCTTACTGCGATTCGCACGTGTAAGATCGCATGAAAGCTATGACGTCACTCCTAGTTCAGGCCAGACGAAGTATGGTGTGGTTATTTCAAGTGTCTTGTCTGGGCCATGCTTTTTCATTAATATGGGGCCATTGTGTTGTTTTCCAGAGTCTGCACTCATTGCACTACATCAGCATTTAGCTAATAGGTATTTGGGTAATCTTCATAAAGAGCGGCCTTATGATGCCTGCTTTGTTGCTATGAGACAAAGGTCTACTAGGCATGACACAGGCTCCATATCAAAGGGTAGCTATGCAAAATCTTCCTGTTTCTTAATAAGTCATAAATGTCCTTGAATGGAGGCATCTTTAAGTTAATGCTTTTTCTAGAAAGCATGCCCCTAAAGTTTCTCAGACTTTTCTCATTTTTTTCGTGAACAAGTGTGTTTTGGAGATAAAAAACACATTGCATACATCCCAATACAGTAGTTGTAATCACCAACTCAAAATTGGTTGTGAAATATAACTATGATGATTATAGAGGGCCTCTTCTCCTTATCTGGCATATGTCCTTACATGGTACCTACAATCATGGGAAAACAGGTTGGTACACTTTGTCCAATTCAGGGTGAAAGTATATAACCCCTCTCCCCAAGACAATGTTTATTCAGATCACATTGTCAGCAGCCTCACCAGGTCCCCCAACATTGATTATTGAGGGGTGGGAAAATATGGTAAAGGGCAAGACAGGCGCGGATCCAGGGAGGGGGCAGAGGGGGCGCGCGCCTCCCGGTAATTCTGCAAATTCTTGCAAAATCACCCCATTTTAGCTCATTTTGGACAAGTTACAGCCTTTCAGCCCCCCGTTAATTTTGCCGTTTTTCAAATCCTGGATCCGCCCCTGCAAGACCTCTGCTTTCTAATGACCAATGACTTGCCCAAGTTTGATATCTGAGGTAAGCATAGCAAAAGAAAAAAGTATCCGCACAGTTCCCGGAACTATACGGGATAGTTTCCGGTACTATATTTGCTGCATATCTGAAGGTACCCAAAAGTATCCACTAGCGGGTACTTATCGGGATATATTCCGTTAGCTACCCACTAGTGGATACTATTCAGATACTAGGTATCTGAGTGGTAGCCACAAGCAAACGCTAGGTATGACATGTTCCAAGTGGTTTCCGCTAGTATCTGAAAGATACCCACTAGCGGATACCTTTCAGATACCTAGTATCTGAAAGGTATCCGCTAGTGGGAACCTTTCCGATACTACATCTGCAAGAGTAACACAATCAAATGCTGAGCATATCACATGATCCACCAGTGGATACTATTTGGATACTAGGTATCTGAAGAGTATCCAGAAGAGGCCTTGAACAAGGAATATGATTGGTCATCTCTTTACTTCCTGTAACTTTATATACCAAGTTCAAACTGCAGCCCAATTCAGAGCTAGTACAAGTACTGCCATGTACTACTAGTAGTCTGCTGCAGTTCAGTGTGATTACACATGCATGTAGTGACTGCCCACTGTTGTTATGTTCTACATCCCATGGATGTTAATCTTCTACAAGGATTCTGTATTATGAGGGGACATGCTAGCTGTTATATCTGTGCTGCGAGCACTATCTCTGCATGGCTGTTTTATCATCTATGACAGGTTAGTTTTGCACACCAAAGAAATTTTGATAAGCTAAAGCTTCCTGCATGGCCCATACACAGTGCAGACTGCAGGCCAGATGAATTATACATGTAGGCTTATGGGGATATAGGTTCATTACCATTGGTTGATCAAATTGATGCATTTATGTTTATGATAACTCTTTGCAGTTGGCTATATTTATTGAAGCAAGGCACGTAGGCCCTACCTTATTTGAATACTTTTGAATCGGTGTGTTTTAAGCTACATGCACTACTACTTCATTATTTTTTCCATGGATGTAGTGTCATTGTGAAGTGATGTATTAAATGTACTTAAATGTATTAAACTGCAACTACTATATCCTCTTTAGAGGTGCTCCTACATAACAGAAGGAAATTTCAACTACAAGAACAACAATGGCTGTCCTTCTGGGGTCGTTTTGGCGGGAAACTGAGAGACAAAGACCACTGGAATGAGGTGCTATCAGGATAGTATCCGATACTAGTAGCGGGATAGTATCCGATACTAGTAGCGCAGGGATAGTATCCGATACTAGTAGCGGGATAGTATCCGATACTAGCTACTCGTAGAATAGCAGATACTGTTCCGATACTATCCCAAAACCATGCATGACCATATATGGACAAAAAATTTGCATGTGAAAACTATCCCGATACTATTCCGGTAGCATATCGGATACTATCCCGATACGCCGGGATTAAAAAATCCAAGTATCAAATGTTCCAAATATTTTTCCATGATTGTAGATAATTCCCCATGATATTTATCCTCATGCCCCTCCCCCATGCCCACTTTAGATTACAAATGCATTCATTCTATTAATAAACCCACCTGTCCCACATCTCTCTTAACCTTCTCCCCAGTCTCATAGATGTCTTCTTTCTTGCTACAGTCAACAGTGTATGCAAACACATTGGCACCAAATTCCTTGGCCTCCCTTGCAGTCTGTTCATTACCTGCTCTGTTAATAGTGAGTTGGTAGATGAGAAACAGAAGTTAAAATCATATTTTGGAAGCAAAGAAAACAATTTTGAGAAGTCAAAATGGGCACTATATTTGGTATCAATTTGAAGGGAAAATGTGGTGATTCATTTAAATTGTATTTGGTTAAAAAAAATAAATTGGTGTACTGTTTAGAGAGGAGATTGAAAACATCACCCACCCAAGTAGCTCCACAATGATAACTTTTTAAACAGAGTTTGGCAACACAGTTTCGCAATGACGTCATGGTGGTTTCCTGCACTTTTTCCAGTTTTGCCACGGATCTGGCCGGATGGCCAGGCCTCTGACTGTGACAGTCTGCCGATTCCCGTAATCAATTTTCATGTTCATTTATCACACTCAGTTTGGAGCTTCCGCGGTTGGGAATATTACGAGAACTTTGACAGCTAAGGGACATAACAATGGCCCCATAATGCAGTGGGCACACAGCAACCAGTTCTGCCATGTTTCTGCTAAGTATGATGACGTATGAGATGGCAGAACATATGGCAAATGGCATTGGATGGCAGAACAAATAATTTGATGCAATCGTCCAATGAGATTGTGATCGTGAGAATGAGAAACCACCGTGACATCATCATAACTTTGGATGACCCCTGGAGATGACCTTGAAATTACTGAAAATTTTTGGTACCCAAAGGTGACTACACCCCAGGTTTTATACAACCTGTGATTTGACTTTGATGACTCTAGAAGAGGGACCCCGGATGACCTGGAAATGACCTTTCACAATTTTTGTTACTGAATGTCCATCATGAAGTTTGATGACCAAACAATTATTTGCAGTGTTTTGACCTTGATTTGACTTTGGATGACCCCAGATGAACTAGAAAATTTTTGGTATGCAAAGGACTATTCCCCCAGGTTTCATGACCATACAACTATGTGTAGTGATTTGACCTTTGATGACTCCCACGACCTTGACTGACCTTTCAGATTTTTTTTTGCACTGTCATGTTTACTTAACCCCTACAAGGTTTCATAACCATAACAACATGTTTATGTGATTGACCTTGGCTGACCCAACATTACTTTGAATGACCTTCAAAATTTTTGGCACTGAATGTTGACCAAGCCCACCAATTCATCCATCTACCTGCATGTAGTGAGTTTAGTGATTAAACCTTGAATGACCCTGCATGACCCTTGAATGACCTTCAAAATTTTTTGCACTGAATTTGACCACACCCACCAAGTTTCATCATCCTACACAATTGACAAGGTTATAGGCAAAATCTCAAAAGGTTTGGAAAATTGGGGGGTAACGGTGGGCTTCAACAATGTGGTTTCTTACTTTAATACCAGTAAGGCATAGCAACTGTTGGTATTTTTACCAGGTATTTTTAGGCATTCTGGGTAATGTACAAAGACTGTAATATATATTTTGAATCCCATTTTATTTTTCCCTAACGATACCTGTAACATTAGACATTCTTTCTAATTGGGAGTAATTTTGACTGCACATTTTATATACTCTTTGTGGCATAGCTAATGCTTTTCACAGATATTAACAACATCCTTCAATTTCACAACCGAGATGTCAGGCACACACCAATGTAAAAAAACCCCTTTTTGCTGGTCTGATAAAATTCATTCAAAACTGGCCGTTCAATAAATCATCCTTTTTTGCTTGACAGTTACAATTGTATTATCTATTTTCAAACAAAATAGAAGTTAAAAGTCCTCTTATTCCTTTTTGAGTCCATTTCATTTGATTAATTATTTTACAAACGGATTCTTCAGAAGATGAGATGCTTCCTACAGATTTGCTAAGACATGAAAGTATGGTATGCTTGTTTGTTGGGGGGGGGGGGGGTTAGGGGGGCGTGGCATTTGGTATTCAAAGTGGATATGATGCGTTAATATGGACTTCCGAAATGCACCCTAACAAGTATTTCCAATCGACTAAAAACATACCCTACACCCTAAACCAGCATTTTGTCTGTTTGCTATCATAAAACCTTAAAAAGTAAGCAATGCCATTGCGTTTGATAATCTACCCTACTTATCTGGGCTTTGCTCATGTTGCTATAACTTCCAAATTACATATGTTTTATGATTTTGATCTCGCAAACATCCACATTTCGGGGTTTACGAAAAACATACCTTTTTTCCATATTTTGCTGTTTTTGACACCACCCTAAATCATTATCGCGTTTGCTTGTTTCACGCGTCATAATCCACCTTTGAATTCAGTGCCCCCCCCCCCCCCCCCCCCCCGGGCCGTGACGTAATAAGAGGAAAATCATTAGGGTCAGTCTGATTTTATTTTTTTAAGAGGAACTTCACTTCACACTGTTTACTACATGAAAAAACAACAGGTTTTTAAAGGTCACAATTGTAATCTACTGGTACTATGAAAATGGTGGAGTTGTCCCTTTTACTTTTTTTTCATGATTACCCTTTTATAAAAGTAATTGGGCTTGTACTTATTCCTACAAATGTGGTACCATGTATAGTAAGAATGTATTCTTCAAATGAAAAAACAAATCTAGGTGATTTGCATGTAATAGAAAGTTGTGTTACAAAGAATTGGTATTGGAGGGTGGATCTGGAGTGGAAGAGCCAAGTGGCGGGAAGAGCCCATAGAGATACACAAAAAAAGTGGCAAATCTAACAACTTTGAAACCTCATTATCATGTTGTAACGTGATATACTCTGGCGATAATTTCTTGGGACATAACAAACGCGGCGTTGGTCGTTGCGCGAACTGATAAAAAAAAATAAAAAATAATAAAAAAAGACTCATTCTCCTCGCCTTGTTTTCAAAACGGGATGCTGAACTTTTTTTTACACTACTTGAAGTATTCCGGTCAGGAAAGAGTGTGTATTGATTCCATCCCACAAGCACGTTGGGGGAAATTTCACTTCAATACAGTTGTGTGATCCAAAAAAATCCTATTTTTAACTATCATATAAAACCATGACTTTTACACTCATTTTACCCACAAAGTGATAGTACTTGGGATATTTTTGCAAGATCATGAAATGTCTTGTGGTTTTTCAACTTTTCGAACACTTTGATCCTTAATTACAGTGACATGTGTGTAAGTCAGTACAGTAACCCCCAGAAGGTGTTTTGAAAACCAATCCCATGTGCATGGCAATGTCCTTGACTGTACTACTAAATTACATGTCAGTACTTAGGGATAAAAGGTCAAAAAGTTCAAGAACTACAAGATATTCCATGAGTACTTAATGCTTTGTGGGCTAAAACCAAGCTAAAAGTCAGGGTTGTTTGTGTTAAGAATAGGATTTTTGTGGGATCATGCATGGATCCTATTGAGGTGAAATTTCCCAAAACTGGTGCATTGTGGATTGGACCAATACACCCTCTGAGTACACACTATAACCCCCCCCCCCCACCCCCCCCCCCCCCCCCGCCCCCCCCCCCCCCCCCCCCCCCCCCCCCCCCCCCCCCCCCCCCCCCCCCACTCCCCCCCCCCCCCCCCCCCCCCCCTGGCACATTGCATGAATTGTGGGATGATTCCAAATACCCTCTGGGTAAGGATTATGGTACGCTAGGCATTCACAATGATAACATGACATGGTGGGCATGAGTGTAGTGAGGATGTAATACATTAAGCAAAAAAAATGCCCAGCAAATAAGCGCAAATCGCATGCACAGGCAGTCTAATCTCCCATGTTAGTAGTCCAATCAAAAGGTTACACATTTTGCCCTCAGACTTAGTGATATTTGGTTCACTTTGTGTCAAAAGGCAAAAACTTAATACTGAAAAAAAAAAATATCTGCGTTAGGGAGGGGGGGTGCTTTAAACTCAGCATTTCCAAATTTAACTTAGAACCCCTTCGCAATCCACCAACACCCCCCCCCCACCAAAAAAAAGACTTGATGAATGAAACTTGTGTCAATCTCCGATTCTGAACAAAAAAAGTTTCCCCCCCCCTCCTGCCGGGTGCATAAAATACTTTACGAGTAAGGAACCCTCTCTAAAAAATTTACCTATTTTCATAAGATGTTGATCAAATATTTCCATAAATTGCCCCCTTTCAACATTAATCTGTTCATTTGATTGTGCAGTTGTGCTGTTGTTTCTGTGTTGATTCGGACACTATTAGATGTTAAAGACACTATTCACACAAAAGAGTAAATGTTTGAAAATTTGCAAAAGAAAAGAATGCTTCTCTAAATGTGAAGGGTAAGTCTATAAAATTCTCCCAGTCATACTTTGCAACTGAAAAATTGACAGAAAAGGAAAACAGTTAATATCCACTCAATACATGCAGGAAGTGTTGCTAGGACAGTAATGGACTAGGTTGTAGGTTATTTTGGTCATATCTTTGCACTAGTGTTAGGGTACGGTACATTTTGTTGCAGATATGAGAAAAGAAAATTGATGTTTTTGATATTTTTGATTTTCTGATTATAGAAATCACTTGCATAGGTTTTAAACTTAAAAAAATTAAAGTTACCATCTATAATATTATGTTTTAGGCTAAATAAGTAATTCCTTTAATTGAAAGAATTGACCTTCAGGAAACTCCTATTATCAAAATGCTGCTTGTAGTAATTGTTATTGCAGAGGAGCCGAGTAGGATCCGGGGGCAGGCGCTAGAGAGCTAGTAGAGGGGCAGTGTTCGATTTAGTAGGAAAAGAAAAGTTACATGCAACTTGGATTTAGCAGGAAAATGGGCTGTATAACACAAAATCTGCATGCACAGGCTGAATTTTACATGCCACAGAGCAAAGTTACATGCAACTAGGTGCATGAAAACCCCTCTAAATAAATCGAACACTGTAGAGGGGGCACATGCCCCAGTTTGGTTTGGCAGTCAGGGAAGATTCCCTCTAGCTCCATTCACAAAGAATCACATTATTATTTAAGCCAACATTGACGGTAGCACTTACTTCGTGTTAAAAACGTGTATTTACCAACCGTTTGGGGCAAAATTTTCTGATGCTTGTGCCTACCCACTCCAAAGATCATGCGCACATTAGGCTCAACTTTGGTTTGGTAGGTGCAATAATATCATCTTAAAAAAGAAAGCTAAACATTTTATTTTTAACGTGGTGAAAGTCATTTTTTTTCTAAACTTATTTTAAAATGCCCATCAAATTTTAGGGTTGGGATGTATTCCGTTTTTATTTAAAACTGCGATCTAGGCCTACATTATCATTTACACTGTCCGTTAAGGTGGTATTAGGTAATTTTTCAACCGGGGATGATTAAATATTGTTTGGCCTCTTTCTTTTCAAAGATTTCATCTCGCGCTGGGTGGTAGCTGCAGTATGAAGTGATGAACATGGGCTTGAGAACTAAGGTTTTATAAAAGTAGCTAGGTAGGGTCTTTGTTTGTGAACTGATTTTTTAAAATTAAATTCAAATCACGTAAAATCCGCACAATGTGAGATAGAATAGATAAATAGAGAGAGCCTACCTGTTAATATCCCATAAACAACAAGGGTTGCACCAAGCTTTGCAAATCGGTGGGCCTCTGCCTTCCAAACCCGTGACCTGCCCCTGTTATAAGGATGATTCTCCCGCTTACGCGTCCTTGCGAGGAGGCGGCACAATGAGATGTATAAAGCCTCAAATCTAAACTCCAACGAAGAATCTGACTTAAACAACTCCAATATCCCCAAAGCGACATTTTTTTAAGTGGAACTTGGTGTTTGTAGATGGCAACGATTGCACTTTGGAAAGGTCACTGGCATCACATATTGTTGAATGCGGATACCCGGACCCGGTATTTTTCCCAAGCGCGAATTTCACAATTGAACGCCAAGGCGCTGAGAACCAATCTCTACTAACAGCTCGTGTGAAAATAATAAATACATCTTGAGAGTCTTTGACATGTCTGAGGAGTGGGGGAAAGGTGGGCTGAGCAAGAGTGGGCTCGGCAAGGGTGGGCTGGCAAGGTGGAGACTGCAAGGTGGGGAGGGGGTGGGGGAGGGGGTGGGGAGGGGGTGGGGCGGGTGTGGGAGGGGGTGAGGAGGGAGGGGGTGAGAGGGGTAACAAGGAAAGTCCATTTGTGGATCTAAGATGTTCAAAAATACAAAATACGGACCATTTTAAGGGGGTAGGTCCATGTTTCCTAGTCCCCAACCCACTCTAAATAATTCCAGCAACAGCCCTGATATACAGTCATATCCGAGCCAGTGTTTGAAGGTTCCTCCACAGGCGGAAAAAAACCGCGGTTTTTTCCCGGTTTTTTTTCCACATGGAAGAAACGGGTTTCTTCCAGTTTCTTCCACTGCAAGCGGAAGAAACTAAAAAGTCATTAAAAAATTTTATTTTCAAGCAAAATGACTTACAGTTTTGGTGTTATATTATACGTGAATGAAATATAGTGAAATATTTCCCCCCCCACAAAAAACCATTACAGGGAACCCCCTACAATTACCCCATGAATTGCATAATTAACATCACATTTATTCACAAGGCCTAAATATAAAAATAATGCGAAGAAAACGGATTCTCACTTTTCACACCAGCAAAGGCCCAGCAGAGTTCCTTGTAAAGACTGAACATCTTCAAAATATAATTCTCCCTATCCCGGTTATCCCATAGCAATAACAACACAAAAGAATCACGGTAAATGGTTGCTACTTTTATGATTTGTAATTTAAAATAACAAATTGGGCATACAGATTTTAACAGCTTTTTTCATGTTTGCATCTACAATACAACTGTGATAGATAATGTGCAAATCGGACCCCAAGACTGCCCCCGGAAAATAAGTTACAATTTACATCTGTAAAGTTGATAGCAAGTCAAAACACAACCATTGGGACAAAATTTTACTATATACTTGCAAGGATACTAACATGCTATAAACTTGAAATTAATTTGAAAAAAAAAGATTGTAAATTTAAAAGTAATAAAGTAGCCTTGATGATTGAAGTTGCAAAGCAGATGAATATGGTGTAATTTATGCAAGGTTGTTCATAATATTTCTTTATTTCCAGTTGCTTCAATTTCTTCCAATTCTTCAGTTATTCCGGAAGAAACGGGAGTGAATGCCTTTTTTCAGTTTCTTACATTCTTCGGAAGAAATTAGTTTCTGCCGGAAGTTTCGAACCATGATAAGAGCAGAGGCAGATTTGGTGCCCGATGGACCTGCAGCCCAATTGGTGATTAAAAAGTTGTTTATTATGTATGAAAGTCTATTGGGCAAGCAAAGTCGGCTGAAAACAAATAAAAGTTCCACTTACCCGCTTAACAAGGCTGAGGATTAACCAAAAATCTGATACTTAGCTTTTCACGGAAAGGTTATTTGATCCTTCCCTAGCGTTTGTGTTGAATGAAGCTCCAACAGGGGACTTTTTTTAAAGTTCCAGTTTCTTATTGGGTTCACTTTGGTATTATACTTGCAGGGTATGTAAGCTATCCAATACTGTATAAAAATGAAAAAAGTGATAGCTTTAGATTTCTGATAGCAAATCATGATAGTGTCTATAAAAATTTCTCAAAAGCCTAGAAAAAAAGTCTTATCAAAGTTTCCCCCGTCACACTGTGGAGGGGCCTCCATTTATCATCATGCATGATTGTATTCTAACCTGGTCTTGACTTTCTCACGTGAGTTGAAACACACTGATTTTTTTATTGGGTTTAATCTGGGTTCAACCAAGGCGGTGAAACCCATTCAAAAACAGTCGTCCGTGATGGGCGCATGACATTTTGAATATGCACGGAATAATTATTAGTTGGGTGCTTGTATACACACATAATGTCAATTCGATACAAACAATCCGCCAAAATAACAGTGGTTGGATGTTGGGTGATATTGGGTGGTTTAAAATTTTTTCTGCCCAGGCCATACAACGAATGAAAATGACACATCAGTCGTCTTGATTTAAATAAACCGCCTCATGAATACCATCTTTTCACCTAAGCGCGCAGTGCAATATGAGAAAAAAAAGAGTATAGAGCACAATGTCAGGTAAATAGTATCCACTGGCCACCTCTAACACATAACATTAATTTGTATCGCTACCGATTAGTGTATAGGCAAAGCGGCACCCACCAGTATGGGAAGAAGCGGAGGCAGCCATGCTTTCTATTGTTGGTACTCTATGTTTTTCTTTGTGAGTCGGCAAAACATGCGGACGGTGAATTTCTAACGATTAAGTAAAGTTTTGACTCTCTATTATATAGAACCTCTTTGGGTTCAACCCAATTGGATTTATTTCAAAGGATGGACGGTTTCAAATGAAGTGGGCTGAACTATGTTGAACTGGATTCAAAAATAAATCCGCTGAACAGGGCTGATATGATTCCAGTAAAATTAGCTTAACCCTGATGAGTTGGACAAAGTTTTCCCTAATTAAAACAAAACCGACCACCAAAAAAAAAACACGAGCAATGGTGCTGTAGCTCAGCAGGTCATAATATTGGCCTTTGGCCAATGGTTCCTCTGACCAAGTCGTGATTAAAAAAAATTGATTGTGGCACAGGAATTTACACATTTTCAAAGAATGCCCCGTTAACCGGCCCACGTGACCTCTCACCACAATCGTAGTACACCGCATATAGGGCTTGATCAGCAGTTCTTCTCACCAAGTCTGTGATTATAGCAATTGATTTGTGGCCAAAAGGAATTACAAGTATTCAAAGAATGACCCTTTAATCGGCCCACATGACCTTTGACCCAAATATTGAGGAAACCACCATAGAGGCCTTGGGTCAGCAGTTTCATGTGATTTATAATCAAGTGCAGGGGTTGAAATTTCATTTAGAGAATTCCTCTTTTGAAATTTTGTAGTGCAAAATGTAACTTTTTCTACGATTTTCAGCCTGTTTGGCTTTTTTTCTCCTTTTTATTTTTTTCCACTTTCCTAATTTATGTCCAATGTCCTCTCACACCCCATGCAATTGATTTCGTGCACAAGATGGAATTATGATTTTCAAAGAATGTCCCTTTAAAGGATTACAGCGATAATGCCGAGAGAATCGCAAAATGTGGAATGCATTTTTTAAACTTATAAATCAGGGTAAGTGTGTACAATTCCATATAACTGCTTTAATGTTGAAACAAACTACCATATAGCTGAAAAAAAGAAGTATTGGAGGAGGAAATTTGTCATACATCTCCACCGAAAAGGGGGGGGGGGGGACATACAGTGACGGCATTCAAAATCTGCACTAAACAGATGAATGTGGTTTACACCAGTACAACATAAACAAAGATCAATAATGTGTGTTTGAGGTTAAACTGTAGTGATCATGGGCACATATAATGCTAAAAATCTGTAATATCACCGAGAAAGGCTTTTGTTATCTCAAGTCGATTTTGATAAGTACGTATAGAAATTACAGAATCAGATAAAAAGTACGGCCTTGTCTTTAATACACGGATTTCACGCCAACCACTGCAGGTTATGTTTGCATTTTCCAATGCCATGTACCAAAAATAGTAGATGCTAATATCTTTAATCGGCCTATGTGACCGTTGCCCCAAATCTGTTGACAACCCATCTGGGCCTTGGGTCAGCGGTTCTCATGACCAAGTCTAGTAATTATTGTAATTGATTGGTGGCACAGGAGGAATTGATAGATTTGAAAGGTAATGCCTTTTAATCAGCCCTCGTGATCTCAGAACCAATCTGTGAAAACCCCATATGGGCGTCAGTGGTTCTTCTGAGCCCGATTATAGCGATTGTGGCACAAGGAGGAATTTATAGATTTTCAAAAAGAATGCCCGTTTCTGGAACATGTGACCTTTAAACCCAAATCTGTAAACACCCCATATGGGCCTTGGGTAAGTGGTTCTTCTGGAACGTTTGGTGATTATAGCAATGATTTGTGAGGCACAAGAAGGAATTTATAGATTTTCAAAGAAGACATTTATAGCCAAGGTTACCTTTGACCCATATCGTGCACACACCATATGAGACTTGGGTCAGTGGTTATTGTGGCCGATTTTGCTGCAATCAGCCTAAGCATTGGTTAGATGCATTTTGGAAATGTTAGCAGACAGACAGATGCGACAAATGAGCAGCCATTTCATTAAGTACCCAAATGCTATTAGTTATGTGAATGTAGTATAATTAAGTGTAAGATAGGGTTATAAAAGTAATCCACCGAGTAGGTGCTGGAAGATGACCAAAAGACCTAATCTTAAAGAACATTTGAACCACAGCACTTCATTTTTGTCTCTGATTCACTAGAATCCCAAAACAATAATTGATTTCCAAGATGTGATTATTCTGTTTGTTATCTTCATGTTAAGGAGCAAATGTTAATTTCATATTTCATAGGCACCCCCAGAAAGTTTGTCTAGAAGACATGTGAAAGGCAGGATTTAAAAAAAAAATTATTGCATTTTTGAACAACTTTTTATTTTTTTCTGAAAAATTTCCCCCCCAAAAAATTCCAGTAAGCAAAAAAACAATATGCTATAAGAGACCAATTTTAACCAAATGCGTGTGAGTATCCGAGACAAACTTTTTTCGTGCGTCTAAACTATATGTGTTATGGTATGTATGAATTGTTTTTTTTTTCAATTCCCATTTAATGTTCATGCCTCCAAGAAAACAAACATGCAAAAATGAGCCCCCCCAACCTCAAATGCCTCTTTATGTTGTACAAACAGCTTGAATAAATTAGAGCAACCTGCTCAGGCAAGAAAATGAAGGCGACTCAGCGAGCCATGACGCACACTTAAATCGTAGAATCACGATCTGATTTGTGAAAGCCGCGTTGTGACCAATGGATATCGGTGAGGTAAACTACCATTTTAATGAAACTAACCGTACAGAAAGGCAGCGGAATATCGTCGGAACAAAAAAAAAGCGAGGGTGTTATGTCGAAATTGCCGCAAAAGGTGAAATTTTACTCTTGATGCTTCTGCTGCCAGGTCATCGCCATCTTAAAATTTCAACGTTGCCGTTGTACACAGTACCAGCATCGTAACTAAACTTTCCCCTCCGAAGTGTGCAAGTAACAAGAAAAACCTGAGGTCCACGTATGATGTGGCGGGCTTGATAAGATTAACTAAAAACAAGTCTGTAAAGTTTTAGCGTGTGTCAGACTTGTTGTTTCCGTTACAGAAACTGAAGTGATTGACAACAAAACAACTAGAATTTTGGGTTCTCGGCTTTCGCGTCGGCGATATTCAAAGAATATAGCGGGTGGGCCGCACCATGGACCTTCACCCCTGGCACGTGATTTAAATCTATTCGGTTTTATTGCCATTTTGTCTATCCCATTTGGGTCTAATAGCCATGGTCTACACTTCCCAATGGTCTAAACCAAGGTCTTAATACCAATTTGCCTAATAACCATTTAGTCTAACATCCAATTATCTAACCACCAAAGAGTCTAATAGCCATTGTCTAATGTCCATCTAGTATAAGCCAATGGCGTCTAATACCATTTGGGTCTTTACTAACAAAAACACCATTCTGGTCTTAATTCATTGGTCTTATATCCATCTTGTCTAATATTAATTTGTTCTAAAAAAAAATTTTTTTAAAAGTTGTTTTTCATTGGTATAATTACCAATTAGGTCTAATATCCATTTGGTCTAATATCCATTGGGTCTAATATTCACTTGGTCTTAATATACATTTGGTCTAATATCCATGTGGTCTAAATCCATTTGACCTACAAAATGTCACCTGGTTCAATTATATATTTGGTTAAATAACCCATGTGAACAAGATTGACATTAGACCAAATGGTTTTCTTAGACCAAATGGATATTAGTACCAAAGGGGATTAGACCAAAGGGTATTAGACCATGGGTATTAGACCAAATGGGTATTAGCCATGGGGGAGGGATCCTAGAACAAATGGATATAGACAATGGGTTATTAACCAAATGGAGATTAGACCAAAAGAATATTAGACCAGATAGGTATTTAGACAATGGCATAGGACCAAATTCGGTTATGACGATAGGTATTAAGGCGGATACGAAGATTGAGACCAAGTGGATTGAGATAAATGGTATTAGAACTAATGGTCATTGCGGCTAAAATGGCTATTGCACTAAATGGTATTAGACCATTGGAGTTAGCCAAAATGGCCCTTAGACCAAGTGGGGATTGGACCAAATAGAGTCAAATTAATCAACATAATGGAGGGATCGCATGTGCAACCTATGACAAAAGTTTGGTTCACAAGGATTCAAGTTTTCACTGTAGCGAATTTACCTTTTTAAGCCCATTTTTCAACTTGACTCAACAGACCTTGACCTTTAAACATGGACTTTGACCTCTAAACATAGACGGATCCATTGGCACCTAGACAGAAGTTAAAACTTCAAGTGAGGTTCAATTTAACAAAACTAAACAATTTGTGACACACACATCCACACACACATCCACACAGACACACGCACCAACGGATGCGAAGTGGTCCTGCCAGCTATAAGTGGCGGCCCACAAAAATCCACGAATGTCGCAATTCATAGGAAAGTGTTACTCTATTTTGGGGCCCCACAAAGTGGCTTATGGGGCACCAAAATTGGCAACACTTTCCTGAATATGGAATATTTGATTATGTTGTGGTCGTTCAGTCATTTCATTAAAAATGGCTAATTATGAGGATTGTTTATTGCAATGTACTAAAATATATATTATTTACATAACCCCGATTTCGGTGAACAAATAAGTAATTTTTCTAAAATAAATTATCACTTTGGTGACGTTTTTTATTTGTGCTTTATTTCAGAGCATTGAGGGGAGGTTCGTTGTAAACAAACTGGCAATAACCTGCCAACAGTCAGCGGCTCTACTTTAGTCAAGATGTGGTTGTAATTAATATAATACAACTATCCGTATAAACGCAGACATTGTGGGCTCTGAAGGTGTTCAATTACAGGCTAACTAAGAGATTTTCAAAAATATTTGAGTAGAAATTAAAAATAGTTCATCTCATAGAACTAAAGATAGTCACTAAATGTTAAATTCAAGTAGAGATGAATCGGATGTTCCGTTTTAATGCAGTAAACATTATGCACAGTATTCAGTGAATAGGGATTAGTGTAGAAAAAAATCGGATCCGGAATTTAGAAACAAAGTTGGATTTTTATATGAAGGATTCGATGTGAGCTTATTTCACACAAATGATTGGTATATGGACAAGGATTAGTACAGGCAAAAAAACATCGATTGTTGAAAATTGAGTGTGCCCTCATCGGGAAATCTCTGAGTCGCCTTAAGATTGAAACTAAAGTGACAGGAGGAAGATTTTCTAGGAAATGAATTTCTCTCAAATTTCATGGATGGTATGTAGACCACATAACGAGAAGGTGGAGGTTTGTGGGACAACAGGTGCAAAGAAAACCGAAAACCTTGTTTTGAATTGTTGCTATCGTAATCGTTACCCATAGGAAAACCATGCTTTGAAGTTCTGTCGTGCACGACCCAAACTACTAAATCATTCATTTATAACTAAGGACGGTTATCGGTTATTTCAAAATCAGGGTAATCTAATACATTGGTAAAGCATTCCAATAGGTAAAAAAAACCTGGTTCGAGAAGAAATAGGGGGTGTCTTTCTTGAAACAATCTCATGGTCTCTTTAAATCGGGTCACTCCCTTTAACAAAAGATTGGTAAAATATACATATGTTTAGCAACAAATTTCAGGCAACAAATATACAATCAAACACAACTCATAAATTTCCATATCCAATGTAGTCTGCCCAAAAAAATTAAAAAACACTCATACAATAAAAAGTTCATAAAAAAAAAAACGTCCAATTAAAAAGTCAACTACAAACATTTAGAGAAAAAAATAAAAAAGGTGCAAAATTTAACAGATGAAGTGCTTGCAATATTAATTATGGCAACTGAATTTGATCAAAACAATGGTGAAATCTAATACTGCCAAAATTTTAGTTTCATTTAATTTGAAATTGTTCAGCTGCCAAATAGTTCGCTATCGGCATAGTGTTCACATGCTGTACCTTTATAGCAAGATTATATGCTGTGGGCAGCCCCATGACCTTTGACCCTGGCACGTGACCTTTAATCTCATCAACATATGAGGGATCGCATGGTGCACCTATGACAAAAGTTTGGTTCCAATTGAACTTCAAGTTTTCAATTTAGATGAATTTTATTTTTTTTTTTTTTTTTTTTTTTAAAAAAACTTAACAATTTTGTGACACACACATCCACACACACATCCACACACACATCCACACATACACACGCACAACGGATTGCTAAGTGGTCCTGCCAGCTATAGCTGGCGGCCCACAAAAATCCCCAAATTCAGCAAATTCATTCAGGAAAGTTCTCTATTTTGGTGCCCAAAAACTGGCTTCATGGGCACCAAAATTGGCAACACTTTCCTGAATGAATTTATTTGATTTAGGCTTGTTGTCCGTTTCATTCATTTCGATTAAAACATGGTAATATGAGGATTGTTTATTGAAATTGTAATAAAATATATATTATTTACATAACCACGATTTCCTGTGAACAAATAAGTACATTTTTCTAAAAATAATAGTCACTTTGGTGACGTTTTCTATTTTGCCTTTATTTCAGAGCATGAGGTTTAGGTTAGTTTGTAAACAAACTGGCAATAACCCTGCCAACAGTCCGCGCTCTAATTTATTCAAGATCGTTGGTTGCTACTTAATATAATACACATCCTTATAAAGCAGCATTGTGGCTCGTGAAGGTCGTTCAATTAAAGGCTGACTAAGAGATTTCAAAATATAATTATTTTGAGTAGAAATTAAAATAGTCATCTATATAGAACTAAAGATAGTCACCTAAAATGTTAAATTCCAAAGTTAGAGATGAATCGGATTTTCCGTTTTCATGCAGTAAACATTTATGCACAGTATAACAGTGCCATAGGATACCGTGTATAACAAAAATTCCGGATCCGGAATTTTATAACAAAGTTGTGATTTTCTATATGAAGGACTTCGATTTGAGCTTAGTTATTTCACACAATGATTATTATATGGACAAGCATTATGTACATGCAAAAAACATGATTTGTTTGAAAATTGAGTGTGCCCTCATCGGGAAATCTCTGAGTCAGCCTTTAAGATGAAAACTTAAAGTGACAGGAGGAGATTTTTTAGGACATGAATTTCTCTCAAATTTCACTGGATCGGTTGTAGACCACCTACCGAGAACGTTTGGAAGGTTTATTGGACAAACAGGTGCAAAAGAAAACCGCAAACCTTGTTTTGAACTTGCCTGCTATCGTAATCGTTCCCCATAGAAAACCATGCTTTGACTTTCTGTCGTGCACGACAGAAACTACTAAATCATCATCTTATAACATAAAGACGGTGTATTCGGCTTATTCACTTCAGGTGTGATCTAATACATTGGTAAGCATTCCAAATATGTAAAAAACCTTGGTTCGAGAAAAATTGGGGGCGTTTCTTTCTGGAAATCTCATGTCTCTTTAAATCGGGTCACCCCCCTTTAACAAAATATTGGTAAAATTATACATCTATGTTTAGAACTAATTTTCAGGCAACAAATATACAATCAAACACAACTCATAAATTCCATATCAATTTATTCTGCCCAAAAAATTAAAACATCTCTATCCACAAATAAAAGTTGCATAATTTGAACTGCCGTGCCTACATGTACAACTTCCAAGAAATATACTAGACAACTATAACATTATGTGGCAAATTTACATATGAATTGCAATATTTAATTTATGCGCAACTGAAATTTTGATCAAATACATGGTGAAATATCTAATACTGCACAAATTTAGTTTCATATAATTTTGACACATTTTTCAGCTGCCAAATATTTTCTTTATGGCATAGTTATTCACAATGCTGTACTTTATAGCAAGATTTTATATAGCTCTTATTTTCACACTTTTCAGGAGCAGTTACTCTAGCATAAAATTTAAACATATGGAAATATTACAACAAGTGTGGTGGCATAAACTGTACTGCTAAGCAATATTGTGTCTCTTGAACAGTGAGAAAAATTAACTCAAAATCTCTCTATACAGTATTTCATTACAGCTGAATCATGCTCTGTGAATCACTACAGCTTTATGTCAGATAATCAACTCGTGGAGGCTTGATGACTACATGAGGCACATGGCAGTATAGTTTTTGAGTTAAAAGTTACAAAGGTTGGCAGGTCTGTACCAGATGGGATTGAGAATGAGTTAAGCCATTTGGTACTCTTGGCCTGTAAGGATTTGTAGGGATTCAACATCATCATACAGGAATTCCCAGCACTCAATTTCCAATTTGTTATACTGCATCGATCTTTGCTGGCACTTGTATTACTGCAACAGGAAGAAACTTGCAGGAACTCAAATTCCCAAGAGTTTCTGCAAGTTATTGGAGTCAAAGCTTGCTGGGAAACCATCGAGATTATATGGGAGTTGTAAGTATGTTACAAAAACATAAAATCATACAAAAACAATCACTGGTACAGAATCAGCCATGTGCCTCACCTATTCATAATACACTACACTATAAAACCCTGCATGCTAATAAGGGTGTCCCAAAAGTCACATCTTTTTAAAAAAATAAGGGGCATTTAAAAGGTGGTGGAACTTTTGTGACACCCTGTACATTGTCTTACTTGCAGCTTTGCTGATCAGCAGTAAACTCAAAACATAAAACACTACCAAATATCCTTTATATATAAATATTATCCTGCAATGTGGAATGTGTATTGCTCAGTTGTGTAAAGTAAGTTAAGCAGTGCATATCATGACTATAGTTCGACTAATAATTTATTGGCCACGGCATGCGCACATTGCTTGATGCGTGAATGAATGAAGTCCGTCTACGTGCAACCCAGTGGTGTGCTGTTTTGGCGGGGAAGCAAGCATATCTAGTAACTTGGCCAAGAAATTATTACTCCAACTATAGTTCCTAAACTAAGCAGGCAACATTATGATCTATATTATAACTAGTAAACTGAACTACTGAGTAGTAAAACCTGGATCCTGATATGTCTAAATAGTTAACCAATCAGGATATAAATTTATGGTTTATTTGGTTGAGCTCACTGGCATAATTACATTATACCCTTCACACCTACTCTGTATTGTGCTCTATTCTGTTAACACAATCCTAGTTAAGTGCTGTAATGATAAGGGTATAATGAAATTATTCCTGCACCTTTTCAGTCACCCTTTTCAACTGACTGCCTCCCCATTCTCAATGGTCATGAAATTGTCAAAATTTACATCTCAACATGCTTAAAGATGCACCAAGTGAATTTCAGTTAATAAGTTTCGTTTTGTTCTTAATTTAAAAGATTTTAACCACAACAATCAATTACAAAGTTGACTTTAATTTTGTGGTTTGTGGTTATAAGCATTATAAAATACCAATTGTCATACAAAACACTGACAATTTAATAATCTAGGATGACTTCGCACAACTTTCACCAAAATTACCTATCATATAGATGATGTGATATTTGTTTATGTTTGTGGCGCCCTCTGTTGGTGTAATAGAGAAAGTCTGAAAAACTGGCAGGCAGAAGCCCCCTATACTTTGCATGGGTGAATTTTGTTTTTTGCTTTAACTTTTGTTTCAAATCAAATAACACCAACTTTCTTATTAAGCATGCTTGCTATTGCTACCAGCTGAATATTGTGACCAATTTAGATCAAGAAAGGTTCTGGCAGTAATTTATGACCAGATTTTATGTGGTTTGTCATTGAAACTACTGTAACATTTTGCCTGCCAGAAAACAACAGAGGGCGTCCTGAATGTCAACATGTGACATCACAGGTCACATCATCTATACCTATCAAATATACATTAGAAGTTTGATATACAAGGATTGTGTTGATTTTGTCATCCCAGCAAATGACATACAGTTGGTCCCATCTTATAACTTCACCAGGTTGATCTGTGTCCATTACATTAACTACTTCTTAATATGTAGATATTCAACACAACACCACACAGATTGATCTACGGATAAGATGTATCCTCTACCACATCTGTTTGTTGCTGTGCAAATTGTTTTTTAAATTTAAGCAGTGGTGACACAATTTTGACAACTGATTTAAGAAGGGCTATGCAAGAGCTATTACACCTTAAAATCAGAAAAGTCCATGGCAGGAATCTTGCTAAAATACAAATGTCATGATTTGCATATAGCACCCTCTATTGCCCAATCTCCATAGAGATTTCAAAAAAATGTTTGCTGGCAATGGAAGTTTTCCAGCACTGGATAGCTAGTGGAAAACACAGGGCTGTCTACTCATCCAGGTCACTTGCCTTTATCATCGGCCCTCGTTGTGCAGTATCACTCCATGACACACAACACTGCGCGTACTTTCTTATAACTCCGAAATTTTAGTTCAGCGCAGCCCTCCCTGGATTCATAGGAGGGGAAAACAAAACATTGTGTTTTCTAAAGGCCGTTTTTGAATGTTGTCACCCCTTTCTGACCATTTCTTAGGATTGTTTCTACCATGCAAGTGAAACGAATCGGCATTCTAAAATGTGCATGTTAATTCCTAACTAGCGGCTACCATTCCAGTCTCCTGCTATCACTTCAGGTAAAAATTTGGTGCATTTTATGCCAGTTTTACACGGCGGCCTATGGGAATCATCGCCACAAAATAGCCGCTCTATAACTTCCCATCACCTCAAAATGGCCGAATTGTGACGTCAGCGTAGACAGCCCTATACTCACAATCAGGTGTCAAAACTTTGTCACCCTTGATAATAGTTGTTTTATTCTGGTTTTGTCATAACAAAGGAGACTTCAAACAGCTCACATACTGCCACATTTTGAGCTCAGATCAGATGTACACAATAAAATAACTCATCTTCAATACTTAGTTATAACAGATTTATCCATTACACATTAACAATGTAAGTGATCAAAATTACCTGAGAAAAAGAGCTTCGCCGAAGTAATTTTATGACTCTTGATCTTGCAACCACCACCAAATCCAAAATTTGGAAGATTGTCTTTTGTATAAAATATATTATGGTCAAACAAACCACACATTGGGAATGGGAATAGGTGTATGCACAGTACAGCATGAAATAAGTTTGAAAATATTGTACATCACTTTCTGAGTTTAAAGCCTGACTCAGAGATTTCCAAAGGATGTTCCTCTCAATTTTCTAACAAATCTTGATTTTTGCAAACACATAATGCTTGTCCACATACTATTAACTGTGTAAAATAACTTATTTCAAGTCGATGTCCTTCATATGGAAAAGCACAACTTTGTAATACAATTCCGGATCAGGAATTACTATTTTTCATCGTATCCTATGGTACTGCTAAGGTTTATTGCAACAGAACGAAAAATCTGATTCATCTCAGACTTTGGAATTAGCAGTTTAAGTGGAAATCTTTCATTTTATTTGACTATTTTTAAATTAATACACAAAAGGATCATATTTCAAAATCTCTGAGTCTGCCTTTGATCTCATAATTAGCATAAATACAAGCCCTAATTACCAGCAATTTAATTGCCAACTAATTGAGTAATAAGATAATTAGCCAAGTTTTAAGCACAAGTATACAGCAACATGCTCACAATACCATATAATTATACAATACAAATTACAAAAATAGTTTTATTGCCACTATAATCAAAGTGGCTTTATCCTATCTAAAACCAAATTTAACCTCAATCTGTTTTTACCCAACTTACAAATATACAGATATTTCACAAATAATAGGTGCCATACAATGTCACAATTACACAGGGGAATTAACACAAATAAGATATTACGTTCACAAATAGACGTGCTATGCAGCACTTACGAAAGCACGTCTAACCTTGTTACATTTCACAAGAACTGAATCACTAATCTAGCCTGCAATATAACCCCCCCCAACATTTTATTTTTTACAAGTTTTTTAATAACACAAACAATATTACACATCCTGTGCTATCTACCTTTTTAGAGTCAGAATTACAACACAAGTATACGTTTATGGTCAGGGTTGTCGCTAGGCCAATTTTAGTGCTGGCAAAATGTCCATGTTATTTCTCCATGGACCATTTTCTAGTTGTTATTAAAGGCAAATGGTAGGTTTCTCAATTTTGGTGCCAGTCAGAAAGGCTTCAAGCTTCCATGAGTGTGTGTTGGTCAGCATGAATGCTGGTTGGTGCAAACTAGTGACAACCCCTGGCTATGGTATAGTTAGAGAATAAAGGTATGATTTGGGAACCGGTAACCTCTTTACGACGAATTGAACACAGGCATACCATTATTTTAAGTGGAAGAACGGAGGCAGGAGCCGAGTTCTGGTCCACGCAAAAATAATGGCTGTCGCGGGGGGTCAATTCGTCGTATGTAAAGAGAGTACCGGTTCCCAAAATAATACCCTTGATTCTATCTTAAACCACCTTATCATTTAAGTCATCTTTACCCAATTTCGCGATGCTGTACGGCTAACCTTAAATACAACAAGAAAGGACTGCACCACCCAGAGAGTGACAACAAATCGAAAACCGTTGAACGGCAACGATCATACGCATGGAGACGAAACGTTGGCAGGCGCGCGTTAACGTAGCAAAACGCGGTTTATCTGGACGACGAGCGCTTCACCTAAATAACAACATACGCAGGGCCGTACTCCTGGGGTCAATTAAAACGAATTGAACCCGGGCATCAGCCAATGAAATTGCTAACAGTTTCACAGATGGTTTTTTAAGAATTTATAATAAAGCCATGCACTGTGATAGGCCAGCATGTGTAAACCTGCATGAGCGGCAAGAGCCGTCACACACAAATAACTTTTTTGTCTCTCCTTGACTATAAAGTATGTACTCAAAATAACAATGTTGAAAACAAGGTATACCTTGTTCGCTTTCGAGTTGACAGTGGCGTCATGACACGTCTTTATATATTCTTGTTAGCATTTCGAATATGCTGCCTTTTCTTGTGTGTATAAAATGTTGTGATTTTGAGGAGAGCACAAGCATTTCTTTGCGGTGTTACCTGAAAACCCCAGTCACGTCACTGTCAACTCAAGGCCGAACTAAGTATAGCTACCTGGCAAGCTGTTAAGATGAACAAGCTCAAGTAGGACCAAGTTCTATCTGGAGATGGAAGGCAATACAAAACATTACAGGATTGGGCCTAGAAATTAACCTTATCCTACAGATCTCTTGCATTCAGTTAAATGACAAGCAGCCATGTTCTTGTGGATATGGGATGAAATCAAATGTTGCCAAGCTATGTCAATGACAAAAAAATCCAAGTACACCACAACTGCTCCATGGATAGCAATCCAAGATGGCAACAATTGTTACTAAAGAGGAGGTACGTATTCCCCCTTACAATTTCCTTGATATCAAATCACCTTGCAATATAAGACCTTCTGAATTCGGCACTGATCATACTTTGTCATACGAGTGCAAAAAAGGTCAGAAGTGTAATAGCTGCCATGTGATAAATCTGTTGTCACCTGAAGAACCATTTCAAGAACCACTGACCAAAGACATCATAATAGTATGTGTGATGGGAATTTGACAAATGGCAGCTAATGCACTTACAACCTTATCGTATTCACTTGACAACTTTGAACAGGCTTGTTACTAATTGAACAACAAATTCCGTGTCCCATGTAATCTGTCTGTGCCTCATGTGCACAGTGGCTTGCTTGAAACTCTGAGTCAGAGGGTGTATTGAGTCCATCCCACAATGCACCAGTTTTGGGAAGTTTTGCACCAGTTTGGGGAAATATAATATCATGTGATCCCACAAAATCATACTCGTAATACATGAAAACAATGGCTTTTAATACTGCACTCTATCTCTCATAGCTAATAATTTGGTTATCAGGATCATGATAATTTGGTTGGGTCATGAAAGGTCCTATGGACACGGCATTTGAGTAGACCATTTCTTAATTTTACAGTCGTACCTCAACAGTATCCTGATCATATAGACAACACAGATTTTTAAAAGTGACATCGGGAAAGTGTTAAAATTCAAGGCTAATATACCCAAACTGACAGGCTTCTCCTGTTTTCGCACGAGTATCAAGATGCTGGAGTTGGATTTGACCCCGTTTAATGACGTCAGAGTAACAAGTTGTAAAAACAAAGCTCACACGTGGGGGCGAACGGCCACCGCACACTCCAGATATCTATCCTTGTCGGCTTTTTGTCTGGGAACTTGAATAAAGTGATTCTGTTCTGATTTAATGGTCGGTACCGGTCGCCAACCGCTGGTGCACCCGTCGACAATTTACAGCGAATTATTATCGTAATTTTAAGGCTCCAAATCAAGAAAATTAGTGCCATATGATACAAACACGGGCGACGCATATCACGAGAGAAGTCACTGTTGACGTATGAAGAAAACTGGGCCACGGACACGTCCGTTCCACGATGAAGATCATTGACCACGCGTATTGCGCATCGCGTATTTGTTACTAGGAGTACGTCTGGGTCACGCTTGCCAGCGATAATCCCTTCATTTTGGAATTTACATTTGAAAGCTTGTCCAAAACCACATGATATTATCCCAGTTTTTATTCAAATATACGGTTTCTCAATTACTGCTTCATGCAGATTTTACATTGATGCCAATACATTAATATGAAGGAAACCATTTTTGGTGGTATTATTTATAAGGTTACTTTGTTAGCAATCATGTCATGGACCTTTAAACTTCTTGAACACTTTTCCCCTAAGTACTGACGTGTGCTCAGTATAGGCACATTGCAATGCATTATAGGATTGGTTCAAAACACCCTCTGCTCTGAGTGTGTTGTTCTTGCTAATCAATATCAGGCTAACCGGGGGTGGATTTCACAAAGATTTCAACCCATCGTAAGGCCCACCGTAAGCAGACGCATTATTACTGTTAGAGTCTGATTAATAATTTGCTGGACAGAATCAAACACAAGCGAGCGTGGACTGCATGAGCCAGGAGGAACATTACACCTCGTTTCGCGGCGCGTAATTGGTTGAAGAATGCGCCGGACCTCCGCGTAGCTTGTTGCGCTTACAAGAGGTGTGCGTATCTCCTGTCCAAGTAATTTTTAATCCCACTGTAGAAATCCCTATTACTTTACGATGCATTTGACTCAAGATGGGTTTATGGTGCGTCGCAAGTCTTTGCGAAATCCACCCCAGCTCTCCTTGTCGAATCACAGCACCATTAAGTTCCTACAGACAAATTACACAAGCTGAACTAGATATAACCCTTGCTTCACCTATAATGACTTTGCATCACAGATTTCTCCACCTTCTAATACACCAAAGCAGAGCGGCTTCATATTGTGAAGTGGGATATTTCTCTGCACTGAAAGGTTTTCATTATATCTTTCACAAACAATGTGTATAATAAAGATGGTGGGAGAACCAACAAATTAGTGATGTAAAATCATTAAGTTATGATATGTTTTTGTTAAGACAATCATATCTTGATCAAAAAGTTAGTGCGAAGCTGAAATGAGATAGGAGAGAAGGCATTAGTTAGGTTTGGTTACTTGAAGGAGAAGAAAGACCTTACCTGGGTGTTAATGTGTGTGTGTGTGTATATATAAGCATGTGTGTGTGTGTGTGTGTAAGCCTGTGTGTGTAAGGGTGTGTGTGTGTGTGTGTAAGCATGTGTGTGTGCATGTTTATGCATGTGAGTGTAAGCCCATTTTTTAAAAAGTGTTATACAGGGATACACAATCAATCTGGAATATCCAGAGTTTCCCAAAATAGCATGGTTTTGAGGCAAATGGGGTGATGTTCACATTGTCACGGTAACTAGTCAAATTCATGAAACATGTGTATGAAAATGTTTAAACTATGCTATAGTTTGAGTAATAATTTCTTGGCCCTGGCGTACGCGTGTGTTACTTGTTGCGTGAACTGCGTCTACGTGCAACCCAGTGGTGTGCCGTTTTGGCAGGGAATCGGGCGTACCTAGTAACTTGGCCAAGAAATTATTACTCCAACTATAGTGGGGACGCACAATTAAGGTTCCTCCATACTTCAATGCAGTGAGTTGCTTTGCTCGAACTGCAGTCTCTACTCCAAATATTGCATCGCAGTACCGCAATAAAGTTAAATTCCTTAACTGGATTTGCAGTGAGTTGTGTTGAGTTGTGGAAGAGAGTGATCTATATTTGCAATGGATTGCACAGTGAAGCGAGATATGAGTGGACCTTTAGAGTGCCTACAGCAGGGAAGGTGGGAATATTCCCACCTTCCCTGCCTACAGCAAAATGAGTATTTTCCCACTTTTGTAAAGAATGCCATTTTCATGTCCATAGTTCAATATTTAACAATTGTGTGTGTGTGTGCGAGAGAGGTATGGGGGAGTGGGTCGTTGTGCATGCACCAAAACTAAAATTATTCTAGGTTGTCCATAAACAATGTCATGAGATCTGTAATGTCAATAATGATAAAATAATTAAAGTCGTATTGAAGGACAAAGACAGCACAAAGGCTAATTTGTTCATTTCAGGCATATCTTTTTCAGGGCAAAGAATTTTAAAAAAAATATGTAGACTGTTAGATGAGGTTTTAGCAAAGATGAAATTAATGGTAAATAGTGTCCAAGTGCTAGTGAAAAGTTTCCCATTGTCAACATATGTTGGAATATGAGTGATAAATGTTTACAGGGACAAAACACTCTGGGCTAAAGCCCAAAGTATAAAATGTTCTTGTAGGACATGTAGGGGCCATAGAGTGCAAGGAAATGACTGATGCAGTGGTTAGTAAAGACTACTAAAAAGGCTATGTTGCAAAATCTCAAGCTCCAGCAGTGGTACAAGAATGACACTAAAATGTCAATCAATAAGCAAAATCGGCATTACAGATTTGTGATGCATTGTGGGAAGGTTTTGCCACTTTTTAGGACTCTGACCTTTGACAAATCAAGATTATGATTTTAATAATTATGTTTTTAGAACTGTTCCAGCAACATAGGCAATAAAAATATATGCCATAAATTATTTGAATACAGTAAAACATGTTTTCTCTTTTTAAGTATCCAAAAATACCTTAGAACTATCTTTCGAAATTACCAAAAGGCAATTTTCCTGAAATATTGACGGGGTCAAAGGTCAGGAGTCCTAAAATTATTACCAGAAGTAACAATGCCGATTGGCTTATTGGCAATGGTATTTATTGTTCCCAAGCATACATGCTAACCCAGTGATGGTAATACTTGGCAGTTCAGCTAGCGCAGTGTATTGGGCTATTCTATCCAATGGACTCTTCCATTAGATACCATCTTGTTATCCAATAGTACCAAATGGCTGCTCTATTTCATTACATCATATGAATTTTGGGTCCTATTTTGTCGCTACCTTTCAAATTATATTTACACTGCAACGACTGACAAACCAATCATTTATGTAATCAATATCATTACCAATACCATTGCCAATTGAACTGGTGCAGTGTTGCTTTTTAATGCTGAGGTTGCACGGATGCTCAGCCTACTCGTCAGCTCATCACAAAACATTCAATATTGCCACTTATGATTCCTTTCTACATTCATTAGTTGAAGGAAAAAATATTAGTCTATCACGATGCACCCACATCCTAAATGCTCGGTTAGCATTGGTCAGAGTCGTAGTACTCATGCATACTTGTAGTCATGCATGGTCAGTGCCCAGACTTCATTCTCATGGAGAGTATGAGTTAACCATCTGTACCGAGTACCCATACTTGTACTCGGCACTTTACTCTTACTCAGTATACCAAAACTCAGCACCTGCATAACATATTCTCGCTCGGTACTTGCAGGTGGTGTTTTGTGTTCAGTATATGGTGCTCATTGTTGTGTAGAACTCTACACTTCTGAGTACATGTACTCATATTGTACTCACCACTTGAAATCCATAATTGTACTCCTTAGTTCTGGTACTCAGTGCTTGTATTGAGTACTACAACTCTACTATTAGAAAGTTGTTGTTATGAGGTTTAGCATTCCCATGCATTTTATGTGTCATTTTTTAATTGCATTCATTTTACTTACCACCCAAATCCCATGCAGTAATAAAATAATCTCCATAAAAAAATATTGGTATAAATAACATGCTAGATCTGAGCCATTGGTTACCGTTGACCAGGTGGATTGGCCCCTTGATCGGGTTGCTGTGCTGGGACTTGGCCTTGGACTGGTGCTGGGGGCTGGCCTTGGACTGGTGCAGGGGGCTGGCCTTGGACTGGAGCTGGGGCTTGGGCCTGGGCTGGTGCCCCAGGTTGCTGCGCAGGGGGTTGGTTGCCTTGTTGAACAGGCTGTCCTTGATTTGAGGGCACCTTTGGAACTTGGTTGGGATTGACATTCCCTTGAATAGGTTGGACATGAATAGGTTGCCCTTGAATGGGTTTGCCCTGACTAGGCTGGCCTGCTACATTGGGCTGCTGGAATGGTGCACTTGCATAGGTTGTGCCTTGTGTTTGCGTTGCCCCTGAATAGGTGGCCTTGAATAGGCTGTCCCTGAATAGGCTGTCCTTGTGGTTTGGGCTGGCCCTGTTGTGTTTGTATATTGGGTTGGAGTGGTTTGTTTTGTTGTTGTTGTTGTGCTATATTTTGTGCAACATTTGGTGGTACGGCTCCAGGTTGTCGGTCCTGTGAAGTTAAAACAATTAAAAAAGAACAAAGAAAACATTTAATAATACTAATGCGATTTAGTATCAAACTCAAATAATATGTCAATTAGCAAATGTTTGGTTTAGGGTAACAGTAACACTTTACAGTTGATTTGGGCTGCTAACATCCCTGTGAGATGATCAGGTTTTCTCGACAAGACAAGCAACTGGAGTATGTCCTTCATGTAAGCTGACACAGAGTTACTCTGGGGGTAAAGACTACCATTGCAAAATTATGCAGCTTAGGAAGGAGTCATTATTTATACTAGAGGGGGGATTGGTAGAGTTGGGGAGGGGAATCAGAAACAAGTATTATGTGGTACGTAATTAATATGGCCCCACAACTGTGGTTTAATCACATTTTATTAAAAATATGAAAATGAGCTCATTCAAACCTGTCCAAAAAGTATGCAGCACATGACCTTGTCATGTTCTATCACCGTGCCACGTTGTAAGTTAATTGAATAATCGGTTTAGTCTGTAGAGTGGATTAATGCTTTCTTCAAAATATGCAAATGAGCTCATTAATATTCATAACCTGTCCAAAAAGTATACAGCACATGACCTCATGTTCTATCACCATGCCATGTTAAAAGTTCACTGAGCAATCGGTTTAATGTAGAGTGGATTAATGCGTTTGCAGCCTGCCCACCCATCTGCGGTATAACATAAAGAACATGAGCTTTTAAATGGAGAAATTTCATAAAAGGGGATTGTGATATTTTGCAATAGAAGCAAAGGGGGAACATCAACTTTTCTGTCGGAAAAAAGTTACTTGACCCCTGGCATAAATAATGACCTCTTTCTTACAGAATAAAGTTGCATCATCCTTCAATGGAAGTTTTTCTACAAGTTTAATATTATGCTCTTACAGGAAAGAAATGGCTGGATTGTTCATTTTTTCTGTCAAAACCAGTGCATATCTGTTAGCAATATTTAAATTTGCTGAAAAAATAATTTCAGAAAGTCATGTTCCCTTTCTATTCTTGTCATCCTTTAGCTTGTGAACAGAGAGTGACAGAAACAGTTACAAAAATCAGAATTTTTGTACTTCATATTTGAATGATTGCTAAATATTTGGCTACAAAATGTGACCTCCGTGATTTTTTTTCTTCCAAAAATCAGCCGTAAGCTTTGGGAAAATATACACACAAAAATACTGCAAGTAATCTTATGTCATCCCCCTGGCAAGATGGCAGTCTGGAACATGACCTCATATGACCTTTGACCTTGGTCCATGACCTTTGACATCCTCCACATATGAAGGAACCCCTATTGCACCTTAACCCCAAGTCTGTTTTAAATTGGACTTAAGACCTGAAAAACAAAAATCTGACCAACCAAAACCTAACCAAACTGGAACACACACACACATATACATACGGACATGTTCTCTCTCGCAATATCCCCCTCTGCATTTCAAGCCAGGGGGATAATTAAACAAAATCTTGGCAAGCTAAATGCTAAAAAAATCTTTGTAGTAAACTATGCGTAATGTCAAATTGCACTTAACAAAATTGCAGTATTATACTATTGCAAGCAGCACAACTATCAAAGAATAATAATACTGATTCAAAGTAATAATAATTGTTATAAATAATAATAATAATAATGTAGTTAAGAGCATATGAAAGCAAAATTTTCCCCAATGTTGTGAATAGTAAAGTAATAATATGATATTAATAATAATTACAATGATTAATAATCTAATCATTAAACCAGGGCTAGGATGTATTACATACCTCATTTAAAGATCCCTATCATCCTAAATAGTTTGTTATGTCATAAAAAGGTCTAGTATAGTGCGATAACCTACACCTATTATGAAGTGTGCTTTAACCAATCAGATGACAGAAACCTTTAAAATCGGAATATAAAACAAATATTTACCGTTTTTTGGGGGGCATGGTAAAATTATAGGCCCTTGGTAATCTAAAAAACCATACTATGACCCTCAGCTTCGCTTCAGGGCATAGTATGGTTTTTGAAATCACCTATGGCCTATAATTTTTACCATGCCCCTCAAAGCAGTCAATATTTAATATGGACACATAAGTGTATGGCAAGATTTCATAACATTAATTCTAAAACTGGACTATTTGGATCACATTTTGCAAATGAATTGCTGTCAAAGGGGGCTGCCATTTTCTCTGGAGGGTCCAAAATATTTGAGGGCTATTTTTTTTTAATTTAAGAAACAAAAATGATTAAAATGTAACTTGGAGTGTGAGAATATTTCATTCGATCTATGAAAAAATGAGCGGAAATAGCCTCGGACTGCATTCAGATCTATTTGAGGTGCTTCGCTTACCAGGACTAGGCAAGAAAAGGCGACACATTGCCTAATTATTTTGTATTATATTTTGTAGTCGAGTGAAAAATGGGTCATAAAATTTGGTTAGAGAGGGGTTATAAAAACATTATTGGCCTTTGGAATATTTGGGGCCTCTTTCTGAAGAAAATTACAGCCACATTAGACATCACCAGCAGATTAAGTTGAATTGAATCTCTAGAATACACCTCTCACAATCTATTTTCTTTTCTTTTACCCAAACTCACTTCTGGTCAAAAGTCCTAGCTCCCAACAGAAGTTGCCAGGAAGTTTGTCAGACTATTCGGTTCTCCCCGATGTGTACAGTTTGACTTAATGCAGAGGGTGTATTGAGTCAATCCCACAATGCACCAGTTTTGGAAAATTTCACCTCAATAAGGTCATGTGATCCCACAAAAATCCCATTCTTAACACATCAAAGCCCTGACTTTTATGCTCATTTTTGCCCACAAAGCATTAGTACTTAAGGAATTTTAGCATGATCACGAAATGTCTTATGGCTCTTAAACTTTTGGAACACTTTTCAACCCTAAGTACTGACAAGTGTTTAGTACACTACAGTAGAGGCACATTGCAATGCATTATGAGATTGGTTCAAAACACCCTCTGACTTTAATGTTACAGCATTACAAGTTTACAGTATTTTCATTTTTCATTTTAAATGAGGATTGTTACAAGTAGTTCAGTTTGGCACAGAAGAGGGCACACCACTCACTATAATAACATAGCAAATCCTATGCAAGGCCACTTAAAAATGAATTGGTTTCTTGTCCCCTCCCTCCCTCCCTCCCTATTTTTCTTTTGCTCCAATAAATCCTCTCACACAGCAGTGTTGCTGAGTGTGAGGTGTATCCGGCTACCTCCGTTAGCGGGGACAAAACCGGATTTAAAACTTTGGTTTAACTAACTAACTCAATTTTAACAATTCAGTAAGTTTTTTATGGTAACTCTTTAACTAAAATATCTTCTATAAGTGATAGTACTTTTATCCTAACAAAACAATAAATAACAAAAAACACAATCAAACCAAACCAAGAACAAAAACAATACTTGGAAATAACTAAATAGCTTAAATAATTATAAAAACATTTCAAAATACCTCCATCCATCCATACTTTCTCAACCTGGGGATGAAAAACAAATATTTCTTTTAAGGAGCCTAAACGCGCAAATGAGTGCTCAGTTACCAATGGTCAAAAATGCCCAATTTTCCCAAAATTGGGTACTTTCACACCCCAAAAGGTTTTCTGCGTTGATATTGGGCGAGGGTTGGTCAACGGAGAGTAACAGAACATTCTTTTTATGCATTATTTGCTTGTCTACCATTACATCACACATGTTTTACTGGTAAGATTTTATGACGATCTGCTGAATTATGATACCAAACTTTTACAGTTTTACAGAAGCTACTGGTTGTTCTACAGAGATGATAGTGGCCTAGTATGGCAAAAGCAACAGATTGTCATGTGAGTACAAGAAGGTTTAAGTGCAATAGCTGCCATGTGATACATCTGTGTGCTGCCATGTATTAGGATAACTCAATTTATCTTTCCTTGAGTCAGTGGCTCTTGAAATGGTTCTTCAGGCAACACAGTCACCTGAAGAACCATTTTAAGAGCCTCTGACCAAAGACTTGGCATAATAGTATGTTTGATGGGAATTTTGACAGATGGCAGCTACTGCACTTACGAGCTTCTTACAATCACATGATGAGATACAATCTAAATAGGTACAGTTATACAAGGAGTAAACTGCTGGCTGATTTTAGGATGGCTGGTCCTACTTGTCCCATACACGGCCTTGTTCACTGCATATTATTTTTTATTAGACCTCATTAATATTCATGAACATAATCATGCTATTTCATTGGCTGATTCCTGTTACAAATGCTATTCACAGACAACCTTGTTCAGTGCATATTATTTACTGCTACTCAAACGAACAATTCAGAACGCACCCTTAGAGTTGAAATCATTGTGCACAAGCAAGAAGGTTGTAAGTACAATAGCTGCCATGTGATACATCTGTGTGCTACCAAGTATCCCGGGGGGCACTCAACTTTTTTCAGGTAGGGATGTGCGGCCCCGATTTCCGAACTTGGGGGCTTGGGAATGGATTTTGTCTCCTAAAGTAGGGGCTTGGGAACTGAAATTTTGAGAAATTTGCAGGCTTGGGAGCGGAAATTTGACTAAAATTCAGCTTCTGAGGCCAAAATTTTCTGAAAAGGGGACCTTAAGAACTGAATTATGCTTCAACTGGGGGTCTTGGGAACTGCTGGAGAGACGCGAAAAGGGGGTCTTAAGGGCCGCACATACCCGTACCTCTTTCCAATGTCAGTGCCCCCCCCGGCCAAGTATTAGGCCAGGGTATTAGGATAACTCATTTTATCTTTCCTTGAGTCAGCGGCTTTTAATAAGTTCTTTCAGGCCAGTGCATCACATTTCAAGAGACATTGACCAAAGAATTGCCATTATAGTATATTTGTTGGGAATGTTTCACAAATGACAGCTATTGCATTTACGACCTTCTTGCTCACAGCTGTTTGAAAGTCTCATTTGTAATGACAAATCGAGAATAAAATAAAAAATGTCAACGGCGACACACTTTTGACAACTAATTTGGAGTATTTGTGCCACTAACTACATCCTGTGTAAATTTGATGAAATTTCATTGCAGGCAAATATGATTTTTCATAAAAATCTAGTTGTACACATCTTTCTATGTGAAATAGCCATATAGAGGGCATTATAACATACAAATTGTGACCTTTGTAAGCCTATATGGCAAGATTCCCACAATGGATTTTTCTGATTTTTGCGGAGGCAATAGCTCTTGCATGTCCCTACTTACATCAGTTGTCAAAATTGTGTCGCCATTGCTTAAAATTGCTCTATAAATAAAAGAGACAATTTGCATGGGGTTAAACAGCTGTGTGCTCTCACATGACAAAATTACTCTCCAACTCCAGGGTTTTGAAATGAGAAAATATTGCTTAATAACATAATAAACTTTTAGAATTTTCTGTCAAAGTTTTATGATCTAGCACTTTTCAGGCATTATCGCCTGGCTATGGAGCAGAAAATAAGTGGTGCACCCCCTTAAGCCCTTCATAACTGCAGAAACAATAACACAGTACTAGGTACAAAGTTCAACACTCTGAGCTACATTAACATTTCTCAACATAGTAAAAATAAATAGAATGGCATGAATGAGGCTATCTCAAGGCATTACCTGTTGTGCAGGCTGACCCTGTTGCTGGGGTGGAACCTGTCCTGCTTGCTGAGCAGCGGCTTGATTGACAGGTGGCTGGCCTTGTTGGATTGGCTGGCCGGCTTGCTGGGCGGGGACTTGCCCCTGATTGACAGGCACTTGTGGTGGTGGTGGTTGGTTGACTCTTAGCTTAGGATCTTGACCTGTTTGTTGGTTGAGATTTGTTTGCTGGTTCATTTGCATATCAGGTTGTCCCTGGAAGGGTGGACAGTTATGACAGAGATTACTACATGACTGGATGTCTGTCTACAAATTTTAGGTTCTAAATGCTGGATGTTCAGGATCTAGAATTTATCTAAGACCTTTAGATTGAACATAGCTTAACCTCACATCCACTTGTTCAACCACATCAGCATATTACTTATATTCCAGACAAAGCTGAAATACTTCTATAAGCCGATTGCGTTGAATTCGTTCTTCAATGAATGTGGAAGGATCCAATATATATATTTTTATGCTACAGCTGTATCAATTGTAGTTGTAGATATGTACATGAGTGCCTTCCTGAAAAAGAAATCCTCATTAAAGCCCTGATACCACATAAAAATTGTTTTTTAGGCATTCTGAAGGTTTTCTGTTTCTAAAATTTGTTAGTACTTAATTTAACAAGAATTATGCCATGCATAAATAAATGGCCCCCACAACTGTGGTCTATCACATTTTATTGAAAATATGCAAATGGGCTCATTAATATTTGTAACCTGTCCAAAAGTACACAGCAAATGAACTCATCATGTTCTATCACTGTGCCATGTTAGAAGTTCATTGACTACTCAGTGTAGTCGGTAGAGTGGGTTTCAGTTTCTTACAAATTTGATGTATGCAAAATTAGCAGTTGGGAGGATGGACTTATTTTGAGTAAAATATGTGAGTAATTCAAAGTGGAGAAAGAAACACGCATCGCATACTAGAACATTGGGAACATTTATGTAACATGGACATACACAACATGCCAAAGCGTGAACACCCTGGAAAAAATCCTGGACATCCACGCCTGGCAGGGAATTGAACCGAGGACCTTTTGCACACAAGGCGAATGCTCTAACCACTAAGCCACCCAGGCCGCCCTGATAAACGGGGTTGTTAACATAGCCTAAGTAGTAATGGTTGAGCGATCCGGGTATACAGTACAAACATAGACACAGGACAAGACACTCCAGTATGTGAGATCATTTCTGATGCTTACCCGCCAGTCTAATATACAAGTAATACAAAGTAGGTATGAGACTAGCGCATCGTACACTGAAGGGGGATATATATACATAGCTATAACGATACAATCTAGTACACATGATCATTGCTGATGCTTACCCGCATTTCTTAACATATTATATTTCAAAGTGGAGAAAGAAACATGCATCGCACACGTATGTGAGTAACACGTATGTGAGTAAAGCGAAAAAAATTAGCAAATACTTTACATATTTTAATGACTTTTAATGGTCATTTACCAAAACATTAAGCAAAAAAAAAAAAAAAAACAACACTACACTGAATTTACTTGAGAGTTCCATCTGCACATAAAACACGCTTATTTTTTCATTGCCTAACAGAAGATCTCAACTCACTGGCACATTAATAATGGGTTGTTTTGCTAAATACTGGTCATGCTCTTGTTGCATCTTCAGTTTCTTTCTCTCTATTCTCTCTTGTACCATTCTGTTGTATTCCTGAAGTTCCTCCTCAGTAAATTGATCTTCTTGGTTGATATCCTGAATGTGTATGAAAAAGGGAGTCAAATTGGAGGCACAAGGTGTCTATACGGTATGTATAAAGACTGTCAATATGAAGTACAAATTAATTCTTAAAAATTTAACTACTTATATAACATGTTATGGCCGGGAGCGGGCTGACGTCACATCGCGGTGAAAACAAAGGGGAAGCCCAGGGAATCCCCGAATCGCGGTGAAAACAAACTGCGCAAATTGCGTCTTTAAGTTCACTGCACATCGTATGACACTATTCGTGCAGCGAGCATTGAATCACGCACGTTGTTGCATGCCATTACCATGCAGATTTTGTGTAACTCCCGGATGTCTGCTCCCGGCTATACTAATGAGTTGCCAAGGTCAATGCTTGTGAGAGACAATGGGAACTATTTCTGTTAAAAAATAGCAATTTTAGCAAAACACTCTTGGCCCAGGAACACTTTTCAACATACTTTTCAAATATTAAACACTATTTTCTGAAAATAACATGCAATTAGATATCAACTTATTAAATTTGTATTTTTCTCTTTCATAAAACATGGGTACTTTACAGTGAACACTATTTAGTATTCCCTTGATTGAAGATATAGGCATATACGCTTGACACGACTGCCATTTTATTATACACAGTCAACGACGAACTGTAATGCTACTTTCATTGTGAACTTTAATCACATTAGAATGGACATTTCTTGTTTGTAAGAATTATAATATTTAAGAATATCTCTGTGTATTGTCAATGTCATTGCCATTGTAATTGTGCTTTGGACATTCAAATTCTTAAACCAATCAATTTGATAAAAAATTGTAATAAACCAGTGTCATTATATAAAATTCAGATCATTTGTGCACAAGGATCATTTGCTTGTATTTAAAGGGTATGTATTTCTGACCTTGGTGTCTATGAGATATAACAATACTAACCTTCCATCCTTCATCGTTGTCAAATTGAGCTTGGTCAGCAGCTTTCATGAATTCATCTCTGCTGACCATCTTATCGCCATCTAAGTCAATCTGTAAGATGCAGAGAAAAAGCCAAGTGTAGGGGTGTGCATGTGTGTGAACAGGGAGTACATCTACCAGTGAAATGATATGTTAATTAAAAACTGGAGGGTTATGTGGCAACAGGCTATTGAGGTTCATGTGTTAATGAAGGAGTATATTCTCTAAGTCACATCATGGACATGAGAAGAAGGACCTACAACACGAAAACCACAAATTACCCAATCCAGTTACCCATTCATCTTGTCCTGCACCCCACAAAAGCAAAACACTCGATGTGCATATACCCTGATGGACTGTGATTCACACTCTTTGCTGTGATCAATCCAGTGATAGTGTTTTCTAAAAGAAAACTTTTGACAAAAACGAACAAACGTACATTCACCAGATGTTGTGAACCTGGGCTGTAGGGGTCTTTGGAGCTTGCATAGTACACTCAGTTTCCATGGTTTCATTGATAGTTGACATCACCAAATGGATGAGAAACTTCAGGAAATACCCAAAACCCCATCAAAATCCTTTGTCCCTTGGGAAGCATATACTTCTCTTGAATTTTGGGTTATTTTGTGACCTATAATTGTTTAAAATCTTGCAAAAATGATTTGAAAATGTTTCGATCACTTCTGACTTTTGAGAAATGGTGTCACGAAAGTCCAGTGTACCTTGTAACAAAATGTATTGTCTGAATTTGTGCCCAAGCATATCCCTAATGTAATGTTTGCTCAAAAACCCACTAAATTGTAGTAGTTTAACTTTTGGTTATACTAAATTTGTATGAAAGATAACAAACAGCTCTTTCATTTAAGTGGTCTCTCAGATAACATGGCAAATGCTTGGTGTTATCATTGTTCCCATTAGTGGGACATGGCAGCCTCTGCTTGAGAAGGTGATAGCGCATACCTGAGCCGGGAATGGGATTTTATAACAAAAATTGGCAAACGCGTTCAAGGACTGTTGAAACCAGTGATTGCAGGACTTCTCTTATGTCCATGGTTAAATGTATGATAGGCTACTACAAAAAAAAAGGAACTTTGCACTCTAAAAAATGGGAAAAATTATGTATCCCATGGGGGTCATTTGGATGTATTGGCATATGACTGAGGAAGTTTTCTGTCCAAAAAACAAAACTGTCTAATTTTGAGTAAATGTTTGGACTTTTAGCGGTATATTTTTTCACTACCAGTCCTGATGAACTCTTTTCAAGGCCATCATTTGTAAAGGAGTTTCTGTTTATAGAAATTAAAATTATGTTGAATGGACTTTTGTTTGCCCTCCAGATCACCTAAACATGTGAAAAATATAATACATGCATCTTGTTCACCTGAACATTTCAGATATTTCTGCAGGCGATGCTTTGGTATTCTCTGCATCAGGGATGGAAGTGGACATATCATTAATTTCCTGAAAATTATCCAGCCCTATCCCCAGTGGCCAAACACTTGTGCGCGACACTAAACTTTGATGTGGGAATCGTCCAAACAAAAGGCTACAGAAGGAGTTAAAGGGATATAACCCCCTACCAAAAATGTGGGTAAACTTTTTGTGTTGAAATAACATCACCCAAGTCCACAAATTTCAAGATTTTTTTTTATTATGGCCAAATTTCTGGAATTCCAGAAATTTCCAGAAGTCTTACATCCATGCTCAATGGATTATTCTGGAAGACAGGTCTAGCCAAGTTAACCTATATACCTCCTGTGAAAGCACTGTAGTGAATACATTCTCTACTTCATTTCTTTTCCTGTGTGCAGTGCCATATGTACATAATTTTGCGATCATACCGTTAAATTGTGGGTGCTGGTTCAAATCACTAGCATCATTACATGTGCACAAAAAGGCATCATGATTAGACGTGTGAAAAAGCTGAATCTATACTATGACTAACACTGCAAAGAGGAAGAGAAATAGAGCATGTGCGAGTTTCATTTCTTCTACAGAACTTTAATTGGATGATATTGAAATAGAGACAACTTCACTTCTGCTGTCTGTGTGTGTGTGTGTGTGTGTGTACGCGTAAGCATGTGTGTGCATTTGTAAATGCCACCAAATGTGGGCAATTTCCTGCACTGGACCAGCAAAAATGGACACCACCGGCAAGTACGGACTGTCTCCATTTTTTAAGGTGCTCATTTTTTTAAAAATCATAATAATTAAAGGTGCAATGAGAGATTTCACATATCAGGTGTCCCTAAAATTTAAAGTTCTGATTTTTGCCCTGATTTAAAGCTTTTCATCAAAAATATACCCATTTGAAACGATTAAGCTAGGAAATGTTTTTTTTGGTACAAAAATTGTGAACTATCTAATTTCGTATAGGAGCAAATACAAAATTACGTCTGTTTCATATTGAAATATAAGAAAATCAAATCACCTTCTCTCTCTCTTTTTTAAGACATTTCTGTAGCCAAATACAAGGTAAGAAATCTTATGTGTGTCTAATCTATGTGAGATTTTTTTGGCAAAATTTGGCAGTCATCGGTCTTTTAAAAGGGCATGACAGTGATTGAATGAAGGGGGCATGGCAGTAGCTGCCTTAATTTTTTTTTTGTGTTTTAGGGGCATTACGGCAATGATGTAGGGCACCGACGGCAATTGCCGTAAGTGCCGTCGTTATTTTGCGGCCTGATTTGTCCCATCTGTTGTTTCTCTGACGGCATCAATGCGTAACTGTTTTGGGATACGCCCTGCCTTTTTGCCAATTTAAATACATTTAATACAAGGTACAAAAATAACACAGTATCAGTTGGTAGTTATTACCATGATAGTTTTGCCCCATGACCTTGTTAAACAACCTACCAACCTGTCTTAATTGAATTTTTGAAAACAAAATTCTATCATGCTAGCATTAATTAAAACATCAATAATGTGGTATATATATCTCTATAGATTAATAATAACATGCAAGATAACCAGAGCAGGGGAGTTGAAAACGATTTATAAACAAAGAACAAAAACAAAACCCAACACCATATTTTCAACCAAGGTTTCACCCTAGAGGCATGTGTAGGTAAAGTTCTATGGCTAGATTGGTGAAAGTCGTCCCCCGAACCCGATTTTGCTGCAACGTGGCAACATTTGTGTCTGCGAAAGCTCTTTTTTCCATTTACACTGCAAATTTTAGGGCTACAAGATGTTTGTTGAATATCATGAGCAAACAATTGCCCCTTTTTGATACCAATATCTATCTATAAAGTAATCTTTGAGGCATACCTGTTTTGTAACAAAATCACGATACTAGCTCTCATACTAAATGAAATATTGCCTAAAACTTTACAGAAGGGGGTATGGGGGTCACCGTTGTTCAATCGAGATGAAAGCTTTATATAACTAAATCAGAGCAATTTCCTCCCCTTTGAATTAAAATAAATCATAATTATATATCTACTATAGAATTTATAGCTCTCTCTCCCAGTGGGTATAATTTAGATCATTCACACTAAGCACACTATTTCCCTCACGTTCCTTTCCATTCTTCAGTTACTTTACCCTGTGCTAGCGTGACATGCGTCAACACAAAAGTGAACACCGTTTGAAGTTCTTGTCAGTGTACACAAACTTTACTTAGGCAGACATGCCCACTTGTTTTACAAATATAGCCTTTACCAGTGTAAATGTTGGTTTTCTAAACAATGTGCATAGTGAAAACTTGTTTCTGGAAACCCTTGGTTACAATAATTAACAATGAAACAACTTCACAGGCCTGTGAGGAAGCAACACATCATGGCACTCAAAACATAGCAAAGAAACCTCAAAGCCCTGCTTCAAGTGCAGAGGCTAAAATCCTATAGAGTATACTTCAAAATAGATACATCTTTTGGCCCTAGAAAAAAAGTCTAAGAAATAGGCTGGGGGTTCGAGGTGTAGCCAGAGTGTCAGTGACCCCCGACCACTATATTCCGTCGTTACATTTGTCAAAGCTGTCTACCGAACCTTTAAACAAATTGTCATACAGAACGAGTTGTTGGCTGTGATGATATTGGCACGGCCCCCCTTCAAAATTGGACAATGCTAAAAAAATGTGGGTCCATGTGAGGGAAATGTCTGTACAATTGCGTGTCGGTACATTCACAATCCCTGTCAACAAAATCCTGTTTACACCACTGGGTGTTTTAGGGATAGCCAAGGTGGTCAGCATGATCAAAACAGACCACCTGCTGTGAAGAACCTATGTGGTTGAGCGGCCATAAATGTCTCATATCACAATGAGAGTGATTCCTTTTTTTGCTCAAATAGGCTAAATAAAAAACATAAGCTTCCATGTATCATATATGTTGAGATGCATGTTACTTAAAGATCTAAGTCTAATATGGTACCCTTTTTTTGACTCGTAACTGTAAGTTTCACATGAATGCCTTGTTAGCAACGTCAACTTTTCCAACTGCACATTTTGATAAACAATTGTCATTCTTGAATGATTTACAGTCCTCGGTTGCAAACAGGGTATCAAAAAGTAGCTAACAACATTCCCTAAATGTCTACATAAATGATGTAATCATTCGACAATAGATTAAAAAAATGATAACCATCCAATGGCAATGAGTCTGAACCTTTTGTGTTTTAATCTGTACATTTCAAAATAAGTGACCTCATGATAATTCTTACAGCTTAAAGCCAATATTCCCAGTCTAAATACTACACAAAAGGAAGTAGACAATGACAAACAGAAATTGTAACCTACAATTTAGTACCCAAGGTGTAGTTATTAGTTACCATGGCAAAATTAGTAGCCACGACAACAGTAAGTCTGTGCTGTAAGAGGTGTCGTGCAATATGCTCTCTACAAAGCAGGAAAAGGGTGGGCAAGGGGTCAGCACTATCAAGCAAGCAAGCAGGGTAAAGACAAAACCAATCAAATAGGAATGTTAGCCTTTTGTACCTCTCTGAGAACGTGTTCACGCATTCGTGACATCTCCTCAAATTTCTCCCGAGGGTCCGCATCTGTACCTTTGTAAACTTTCTCCACCTGCGTATGTACGACACAAGAATGCAACTACGTGAGGAAGAAACATGCCTAACAAAATTTAGAGCTACGTGGACACCTTGTTATTTACCTCTTGGAGCACGTGCTCGCGCATTCGGGAGACTTCTTCGGCCATTTCAACTGGATCTGCATTTTCGTCGCCTTCGTAGATCTTAGATACCTTGTGTGTTTGTGGAGGGTGTGTCAGCAGTACTTCATTTGGTGACAATTTTAGATAACAATCATTTTTTGCTAGAGTATTGAAAGATGAATTACAAATAAATAGCTCCCCAGAATGTGTGTGTCAACTGGTATTGCATTAAAAGCAAATAAAACAATTCTCCCTTTGGAAACATGAATTTTTAAAAGGAGACCAAAGAAATCCACCAAATCTGCTCTTACAAAAGACACACAAGATGGAATGGTTATTAGGGATAAGCAGCAATAATGCAAGAGAATAAAAATATGTGGGAATGCATTTTTTAGCTTATAAATCAAAGGGAGAGTCCCCCAACTATGATGTTTGGTACCAGGACGTGGTACTCGATGCTACATCGAGCCCACTTCCTTGCGTAGTGGGAACGCGTTTTATGTGGACTCGGACCTACATCCGAGATCGGGTCCGAGACCACCTCAGGAAGGTAGTCTCGGTACTAGAAGGTGGTACCAAATGCACAGTGGGAACGCGTTTGTACATCGGAAGTGGGCCCGGCTCACATATCACCGCCGAAAGCACTGCCTTGGCTGTGAGCAAGGAAGCTCAAGGACAAAAATATCGCAAACAAAATCCGTATTTGTCTACATTGAATTCACATAATATACCCTGAAACATCCACACATTTTTCTCCCGATTGTTTCTCTATTTGTTATTGTAATTCATTAAGTATAAAAACACGATACTTGGGGAGATTTGTTAGCCATAAGAGCAGCAAGTGAACAACGCTTGGCTGACGGGGACATTCAGAACACTTAAAGTCTAATGAGACTTCGGGTTTACTATGAATGCTTAAAAAATTAATACGGTCACTAAGAGAATCCTATTTGTTTTCCATTCAAGTATCAACAGGAGGAATACAGCAGATCAATTTTTGCAAAATAAACTATTGGCATTGGTAAGGAAAAACATCCGGGTAAGTGGGCCCGATACTACATCGGCGTTTGGCACGGAATGGGAGTACTAGTGAGACCGCGTAATCAATGTGGGCCGAGCCCACATCTATGTGGAATCAGACTAGGTCCGAGGCACAATGTTATAGTGGGAACACGACCAAAGATAACTATGTACAATTCCAGTTTATAAAGACTCTAATGTCGGATAGGAAAATTTTGAGGGAAATTGAAGTATTGAGGAAATTTGTCATACTGTCGCCGACAATAGGGACAACAGGGGGATGATGTCCAAAATCTATATAAACCTGATTGTGGTTTACACCAGTACAGATTGAACAAAGATCAATAATATTTGGGTTCAGGATTTGTAAGAGGGCCCTGAACTGAAGAGTAAAGCCTGAATGGCTTGAAAAAGTGCGTGAATTTAAGCTAAAAGCCTCCAAAACGGGCTGAAAATAAATAAAATTGTGGAACAAAGGGCCTGAATTCAGGCCATTGCCTGAAAACTTACATCCGTGTGTGTTTGAGGTCAAAACTGTACAGGTCATGGTACAAGATATTACGCTTATAAAGCTGGGATATTCACTCAGAAAGGCTTTTTTTGATCTCAAGTCGAAATTTTAATACGCACATATAGAAATTACAGAATCAGATAAAAAGCACTGCCTTGTCTTTAATACACGGATTTCAAGCCAACCACTTGCAGGTTATGTTAACACATGTATGCCAGTAACAAAAATACCAAAATATGAATTTTGATGATTTTTTCGATGTTTTGGATCAGCAAATCGCCGCTTGTCCCTTTAAATATCATTTGAGCATAGTCAAAGTTTTTTTCACGTTTGATCTTTGACCCTTTAAAACATGGGTCACAGAGAAGGGATACGACTGTCTTTAATGATTTGAAGAGAAAAACATGATGGAACAGTTATTTGTACCATTTGAGCATGTTTTAAGTTTGACCTCATTTTGACCCTTTTATCTGTGGGACACAACAAGAGGCCATCTATGACTTATGTTTACAAGAGACATACCTCATAGGCCCATGACAGGGTCTGATTATCGACTGCTTCAATGTGACCATATTAATGTTTGCATGTGTTAATCCTCTACATCATCTTTGTTCTGTTAACCTTTGAATAAAAGCCCACAAAATTATTTTTGATCCATGAAGATTAATGTGTAGCTACTTGACACCCCAAATTAAACAAACCAAACTATTCACATTTTTTAAAATCATGAAAAACTTACACACTATACATATCTAAAATCTGGATAAACTTAATATAAAAATCACTGTTTTCCAAGCATCAACATTAAACACATATTAATATCACAATCTCTACCTCCTTTATGAAGAGAGCTTCCAATTCAAACATATCCAGTTTCCTATCACCGTTTGTGTCATGGAGAGCAAAGAATGTCTTGGGGTTGAAGTCGTTGGGGTCAAGGTGATCAGTCTCCTCCCAAACCTCCTTCATCTGAGCTTTACTTCCCTGTAGAGTGTAACCAATAAAGAACTAGTGATTAAAGTCAATTTTATCATAAGCTTTTTAAAAGTTAAAGGTGTATTTCATGATCCTAGCACCTCAAGTTTTGTTTGTGTTTCACTAGATATGCACGAGAAAGGGTTATTTCCAAATTCCAGTTAATTCTGACCGCATGTTTTGATGTTATGAGCAAATGTTTATATCACGGTGCACCATAGGCCACTGTGTTGTGGTTTCTGTCCGTTTATGGAGAGAAATACAAAATTGTGAATTTCTTCCAGAGTAGATGGAATTTGCACGGCACGTAAGATTAGGCACACATACTATACTTAGCCCAATGGTTCAGATGATAAAAAAATCTCAACTTTTTTGAGGTAAGTTGGGGGACGAGGCTGTGGATCCCGAAATGCCCCTTTAACATGTTAGGTGATATTCCCAAATGAGCAATTTCTGGAAAGGTTTTCTAAATAGAGCAACCAGTACATAATACTGCTTTTTAATCTTTAAATTTTAAACAAACAATTTGCACACTGATTTTTGAAATCATCCAATCAATTAGTCTTGGTCAAGACTTTGAATTATTTCACCAGCAAGTGGTTGAAATCCCCATATTGAAATCATAGCCTATTATTCAGTGATTATTAGTATCCTAATCCACACCCGGCTGGGAATCCCACCAACCAACGATGCCCAGTGCAATTGAAAAGACGAGTGGCGCTGCACATGCAGACAAATATCCCTGTTTGATCAACAGTTTTGGTTTTTCTTTACTTCCGGGTTTTATGTTTTCAAGAAATTCTTCTCATAATTGTGAGAAAATCTGTAAAGGGGGTTGTTTTTCCATATACGGCCAACAATGAATTATTCATATGTATGTTGGCCAACCGTGTACACACACTATGGCAATACTCATGATTGGTACGTAGGGAGAGAGATTGTTACCCAATGGCCAAGAGCTACTGTGCTTTGAGTGGTTATGCCCGTCATGTTGTATTAAACTCAGACTGAACAAGACGCTTGGCTGGCACCTCCCTGTTTAGCAATTAGTGGACGGGACAAGCAATTCAAAAAGTATATGTGAGAATCGTGTACTGTGAGCAATTTATGAACTGTAATACTTTGTAAACAGACCATCTTTTTATCATGTCTATGTAAGCTTAGTCTGGGGGGGTCCCAACACAAATGATCATATGGGGACGTGCCTCCAATACGGGTCTATAATATGAGCTGCAGTTATGGCTTTGCCTCGCCTTGCCTTGCTGGGTGCTTTTTACCTCGAAAAGGGGACAAAAGAGCGTCTTGAAGACTACCAATCAATATACTCACAGGATGTTTAAGTTTGGGATGGTTCTTAATCCTCTCTTTCCTCTCCATGAATTCTTTCTCTGCTTTCACTCTGTTGGCCTCGTCCAGTTCCTTGAGTTTTTGCCGCCTCTGTAGTTCTTTTTCCATCTCGTAACGTTTAAATTCTTTCCTCCTCTCCTTGTCTGCTTCATCCAAATCAGCTGCAGCCTGTTTGAGAATAAGGAATTGGGTAATTTCACGAAGTTGGACCTTGGTGTTCCCTGTTACATCGTTAACCTCTTTGCTACTTAATTTTACATAATGTATAAATGGTAGCTTAATTTGACTTAAATAACTGAACATTCGAGTCAAGATAAGTTCTCCAAAACTTCAAAGTTTGCTTCAAATGTTTATAGTATAAGGTATTCAGCTGCTGTCATGGTGTAACATGGTGTCCCCGGGTGTGACATTTGTTACATTGTGACACATTTCTTCCTATTTACACCATTTTTGGTACACTATTCATCTATAAATGTTATGCCAGATTCGTATTGTGTGCATGACTTAAATTGAAGCTTGATTTAAATCACAAGTTATATTTTTGAAAAGAGGACCTGTAATAGGTGTGGTGTCCCCATGGTGTCCCTGTTACATCGTGACATGAATTTGTCAAATTTTTCAGACAAAACAATGTCTAATTATTTTTAAGCTCTCCAACTTTCTTTCAAACCACAGCATCAAAGTTATGAATAATAGTGTAATCAAAAATAGGATCACTCTTTGATACAAATCTGAAAATTCCATCAAATGTCACACTTTGAGTCCCAGTTTCGTGAAATGACCCAATTACAATTTACACTTGGACTGTTTCTGTATTTGGCCATAGGAGGAAAAAAAATTACCATCATGAATGACCCCCTAAAAAGTGACCAAATCAATTTTTTCTGTGCTTGTACTTATTTAGATTTTGGGCTGAATGGATTGTTTTGTTTGCCAACCATGTGACCTGTAAGTGGACAATTCTAAAGTTGACCTATTTTGGTCACAAAAGGACTCACTTTCATCAAATTGAAGGCCTTATGAGACAAAGTGTGCATTAACCGATTGTGGACATATTTCCAGGGGAGGGCGGCCAAGAAATCCCAATTTTAGACGTTGCCGTTGGATTGATATGTAAAAGCTAAATCTTAATGAAAAAAGTTTACCTATTTTGGTCACAAAAGCACTCACTTTCATCAAATTGAAGGCCTTATGAGACAAAGTGTGCATTAACCGATTGCGGACATATTTCCAGGGGAGGGCGGCCAAGAAATCCCAATTTTAGACATTGCCGTTTGATTAATATGTAAAAGCTAAATCTTGACGAAAAATTCTGAATTTTTTATATGTTGTCAAGGAATATTTTCTTATTCCAAAACCATTTGAGCTGAAGAATCAACTCCACTGTAAGGGTTGTTTCTGATTTTGTTTGTATGGATAATGAACGAGGGAGTGGTCGTATGTGGGTCATGGGAACACACATGACTGACCCACATCAAAGCACCCAAATTGGTTTGTGGTTTGCACTCCGTATTGCTGTAATTTCTTTTGATATTTTGGATGCGTGCTATATTGAATGAGGCTTGGCTGCCATCGTCTGCATATTTCAACCAAAAACTGGGAAACATTGCCTGAATTTGAAAAAAATTGTATAGCTTGCTTTCCCTGAGAATGATTTTTTTCTAACATGGATTTAAAAGTGTGTGATCCAATTTAATAAATGCAATAATATAATTTGATGTATATTATTTTAAAACAAATTCCACAGGAAGTATACAAATGTACCTTTTGTATAAGCTTTATAAAGTCCTTTTCATCAAATAATTGAGGATTTATAAAGTCCAAGTGGGCCCCAAAGTTCTCCATATCAATATGTCAGCTTCTGCAAAAACAAAGCACATTTCACAGCAAATTCCCTACAGACTGTCTCTGCAGTAACCTGATATTTCCAACTTGTAGTCTTGCTGATAGCCATAAGGAATTAATATGGATGTGACAGAGTCTAAGTTGAAAAGTATATGGATGTCATGTGGATGACTTTTGAGATGAGTCTGACATGACTGCAGTTGGTTAATTCATTCAGCATGGGTTAAAAGACTATTCTTTGCCCATCTGCTTTGAAGTGACAATGCGCAAATAAACCCATACCATGTGCCGCCTTTCAGTTGCAGTGCGCTTGTGCTTTGCCTACGCATACTGAAAGTCGGTACAATGTATATATACGCCTGCGTGGCTACTTTTTATTTCGAGCTGGACAGAGTATAAGGTTGTTTTTAGGTATATGATAAATTTGTGGACTGGCGTACCCCAACAACTTACTAGCAGCCACACCTGGGGGCATCCCACTTGAAGTTACTCAATGTGTCACATTGTGGTGTACAGATTTTTCAATTGTGGTGTACTCAGCGTATAACAAGATAGAAACGGTTTTGGGGTTTAAAGAATTCCATCTTATCCTGGTCCATGATAAAAACCCTGAAGGATAGAATAAATGTCGCAAATATCGCCATTTTCACATGTTTCTCTCTTCTCTCGTGCATGATTGTGACAAAAGATGACTTTTTTTAAGTAAATGAATTAAGATCATCAAGCACAAAATCCAGATTTCATTTTTACAACAAAATAATGATTTTACCAAAGGAAAAACCCCCCCCCATCACCATGAAAGTTAACCTCTTCTCCAATATGGATGGCCTCTTGAAATTTCTCATTGCATTGCACCTTTAATGGGATACCTGATTTTTTTCTGGCTCATAACATCCAAGCCAACATCCTTTAGTCCTAAGATTCACAGGGTAAATGATAAAATAGCTTTCTTCGATACAAAATTGTTACCACACTGCCACTTCGGGTAATATCTGGGGTTTTGGGGACGAGGCATTAATGATCAGGGAAAAAAAAACCCATGGTGCTTAAAATTAAGTATATTTTCATTTCCCCATCTTACTGGAGCAAACTCAGCTAATAGAGTATTTTGCAACCGATGTGCCGAAACCAGTGAACTAACCTACTTGATTTACACACAAAGGGAATCTGTTTTGTGGCTTATTCACTTCAGGTGTTTTGGTATGTCGCAAATATAGTGTGCTCAGATGTCCCAAGTGGTCCTTCTTTTCTAAAACTGTCAAAATACACGACTAAGTTTCATGACCATATTTGGAATGATCAGAAGTATATATCAAATTAGTCCCAACACGCCTAGTCTAGTTAGTGGTTTGGAGATGGTTTCCCACAGGTCATTTGGAAATCTATCTCAAAAATCCCTGACTTGGGTCTACATGTATAACATATGGAAAATCTACCTTGGTTTGAATTGGATTAATGGTTAACTATGAGAGTATATGAAATGTCTGAACCACTCTCCTTTCAATTCACACCATTTATCTTAAAACAACGGCGGGTTCCCTCGAACCGCAAGTGTCGCCTGATTGCACATCACTCGCGTTATGAGTTTGGCAAATGATGATTAGAAGAGAACACTGTACAAGTGTTATACAAAAGACAAAATTTGAAGTAAATTGGGCATATTGTTTAGCCCAGCAGAAGCATTTGAAAAAAGTGTAACCGAATTGTATAAAAAACATCGCGGTCATTGGAGCACTAGTGTCGTCTGCTCGCGGTTTGTGAATGGGGTAAAGTGCGACAATGAGGTCACCAAGGTCACATGCATGTCACCAAGGTCATATGGGTCACAAAGGTCACAGGGATCACTGGGGTCACATATGGTCACATGAGGTCACCAAGGTCACATGGGCCACCAAGGTCACAGGGGGTCAAATGATCATGTGGGTCAAACAGGTCACCTGGAGTCACAAAGGTCACCAAAGTCACCAGGTCCAGGAGTCACCCCCCCACCCTACGCCCCTCCTGCTCCCCGACACACGGGACACCCAAATTCCCCTTTTCAAATGACACAGGGGACGAAAGGCAACCCCTTTCAAATATGCGATTACGCTAATGTTTTGCATATTATTAGCTCATTTGCATATTTAATATGAACCTTTCCTCCCCCTCCCTTACCCACCCCCCCCCTCGTTCCCCATAGCATTCCCACCACCGACCACGGTCACATTCCCTGCACACCTATTGTGGAATGGGCCAAAGGTTATATGAGGTCACCATGGTCCACATGAGGTCACCAAGGTCACATATTTTCAACAAGGTTTGCATGGGGTCACAAAGATCACACAACTCACCAGGTCACAAGAAGTCTCAAGGTGACCCTCACCAAGGTCACATGAGGTCACCCCGCCCCTCGCCAACACACCACACCCTTCCCCGACACACCTAGCCCATGCAACACCCGACCCCTCCCCTAGGCACCCCACCATTGCCACTGACACCCCCTGCCCTCTCCTAACAACACCCCCCCTGCCCTCTCGCCCTCCCCAACACCCGCTCCCCAATACCCCACCCTTGCCCCCGGTCACCCCCACACCCTGCCCCCTCGTCGCCCAACCCCCCCCCCTCCCCCACACCCCCCCCTGCCCCGATCTCCCACCACCCCCGCGCCCCTCGCCCTCCCACTCCCCATTATTAGACACCCACAAGATGTATGGTATAGTAAGTTTTTCTGTAGCAAAGGAATTTTGCATATCCGATGACCATTTAGTGATACAGCAATTATGCAATAATTTAATTAGCTCATTGCCATACCTAAGCCGCATGTATCCAGGAACTTTCAAATGGCAAAGATGCGCACCATGATGGTTTTCTTGCAGTGAAGGAGAGTTGTTGCATATCCAATGTACCATTTCAAATATAAGCGATTACGCGAATTTTTTTGCATAGTAATTAGCTCATTTTGATAGTAATTTTGCCCGAAATATGCCCAACATCTAATCAGGTCGAGAACTCTTTAACCCGCTTCCTTCCACACCATTTCATCATATACACTTACGGAACTCCATATAACTTGCACACAAGCCTTGCGGTGAAAGCGTTATCATTTTGACCGGCCAAAATAAGCTAATTAATATTCATGAATATGCAAATAATGCAGCCAAAAGCTACACATAATATTTTGGCACCTCACTCTATCACCCTACCAAGTATTAAGTAAATCGGGCTTAGCATTTAGCCAGCAGAGCATTTCTAAAAAGGTTAACCGAAATGTCTGAAAAATATGCAAATAAGCTAATTAAAATTCATGAATATGCAAATAATGCAGCAGAAAGTTACACATAATATTGCGGCACCTCACTCTATCATCCTATCAAGTTAGAAGTAAATCGGGGATAGCGTTTAGCCTGCAGAGCATTTTTAAAAAGGTTAACCGAGTCATACGGACGGACATACACACGGACACACGGACGCACGGACACACAGACACACAGAATTTGGACTAGTATGTGCCTCCATGAACATTCGTTCAGGCGACACAAAAATGATATAATGCAGGAAACAGTGAATTGGCTTTTGATTGTGCACTGTTTGTCAATGAAAAATGTAGCTTTAGTTTTGACCATGCTACATGTTAAGTGAACGGGCCTGTTCCTTAAAATAACGAAACTTTCAACAGCCATCTTTGTGCGCCTTGCTTTGGCCAAAACCCTAACTTTCATGAAACCTAAATTTCACAATTAGCCTCAATATGTTAATACGATTGGAAATAGTATATTCTTGGTTGTGGACTGAACTATTATTAAAGGTGGGTGACCCGATCACGGTCCAAATTTCCAATGATGTACATTCTCCTTTGCATATTACAGAAACATATAAATAATATAATTACAAATTTGAGTTTAATTGGTCCGGCTGTTTGGATAGTAACAGCAAAAATGTGTACTATAGGACAGTGCTAATTATTAAATGGTCGATCACATTTGGAGACATTTTTGCTCTTAACACCAAAGAAAATATTTCCTGGCCTCAAAATTCACTTGAGTAATGACCAAAATATGACCTCTCTTCTGATAATAAAATCTCCATTCTGATGGAAGGAAGTGGGGAGGATGAGGTTGTGGATTGGGTTACCTGCACCTTTAAGCTAAATTTCTTTTTCATCAGCCGTACATTATACTCTTGCCAGAATTCGTTGGCGTAACAAGCACTTGTGCAATCAAAAGATGTTCTGTAGTGTATAGATTTAGTAGCTAAACAAAACAAAAGGGAACTTGTCAAACAGGAACTTTGCAAAACCTGAGAACAGAAACTTGGCAAAATGTCTGATGGATGTGTACCTTTTTGATGAGTCTTTCGAAATCTTTATCTGTGAATCGGTCCATTGTGCCTGGGTCGACGTGACCTACCATGCCTTCTAGTGCCTTGGATCCATACGACGTGCCCCTGTGTGGATGAAAATGGGATGAAATGCATTGTGGGATTGATACCTGAATGGCAGATGATTGATTGGCATGTGTTCCTTCTGAATTGCTGAATTTTATTATATGGTAAGTGCACTCCCTTAATACATGGCAATTTCAATTCCCAGTGGGCAATCGACGCTGGAACGTCGAAAAGACGTCGAGAGTTTTAGAAATTTACACACTATTTATGTCGAAAATGCAAATCGATTTGACGTCGTTCTTAAAACGTCGATTCAATTGCATTTTCGACGTAATTTATAAAAACCGTAGACCTGTTTTCGACGTGCCAAACGTGTTTCGACGGTCGCTCTAAACAACTATGCCCGCTGGGTTAATGGCATATCCCAAATTGGATAGGGATTGATAAATTGATTGATGTATATACAAGCATGTTTAAATCACTAAAAAATTTCATTTGCAAAATCCCGCATTTAATACAATGACATGAAACTTTACTTCCATCCAGACCACATTCAAAACTTGTGCGAGAGCCTCTGGGCCACCCAAAATGGCAATAATTAAAAAGATAGGACAGGCTTATTAAACACACCAGATGATTTCCTACTATTTGAATGTGCCTACTCAAGAAATGAGGTAAAGGTAGGGGGGAAGACAGAAGTTAAATAATGGCTGCTTGCCAAGTCAATTTACACTGAAAACACTGGTTCCTCTTACAATATTATAGTGTTAGTTCCCACGAAACCATGCTAAGTAGTTATCATTCCAAAAAACAGCAGAAAGATAGAAGTGATTGCAGACGTGACTTCTTTCTCTATACATGTAGGTAGGGGTCAACCGAAAGAACTTTTGTCTTCAGATCCGATAACCGAATATTACTATTTTTTAATATCGGGGATATCCGACCCGATATTTGTTGAAGCGTTAATATTGTAATAAGATCGTATCAAAATATTTAAAAATTGGCTTCCTTACGAATTGAGAGAAAAACCACAAGTAGACAAGCGCAGGTTCTTTTTATGTTGAAATTGATGTTTGGTTTCTTTAATCCAATCTTAGAATTAGTATTTTTTTGATTAAATGCAACAAAGAAGAACAAAGAAAGGGGGAAAGGGAAAATATCTACTTGCCTAATACTCAAATCAGGAATGTACACAGAACATAGTGAAATGTTCATTTTGTCAAAATAACCCCCCCATACAGCTAAAAAGAAAAGCCAAATAGCTGGTTTAAAAAAATTACAGTTACCATATACTTCTGGTAGTTTATAATTCTTGGAATCAACCCTATAATTTCTCATGGTTAATGCAAGTGGGCAAACTATAGGGCCTTTTATGGCAGCCGCACAGCGCCTTGAGCCCGTTTAATTTGGATATTGATCGCGCGTGTTTAAAAATACAATATAAAAAAAATACAAATTATATTCTGGAGAACTTGTTTTAGTGTATCTTATGTTGTCTATGCATGCTGTTAATATACACAAAAAAACTGTAACTGCATGGCCAGATTAGAGAAAGTGACAAGTTGCAATACCACTTCTAGACAAATGGATATTTCCAGAAACATGAACTCTTATATTATTGTAATGTGGTTATTGTGGAGTTATGAAAAGCCACTGATAAGATGACCTAAAATGGTCAAACACAGCACCATGATATTAGTATCTGAAATTTAAAAAATTATTCAAAGATTTTAGACAAGCAAAGTAGAAGTGTGAATGTGTCAGTCTTATGAACAAGCAGACCATGTGCTTATCTATGCATAAGATTGTGGATGATTGTGAACATCTAAAATAATAATGGTAACAATGGTATATAAAGAAAGAGCAATAGAGCATTCTTTTTTGAAATCATTCTAGTGGAATATGTATTAAAATTAAATGCCAATGTATCAAACTTTGTAAAGTATTTTGGCCATATGTACAAGATGAATTACATAAATAGTACTCACTTTCCTTCCCATAAAAACAAAGAGTAGTGTGCAATGCTGTGTTATGAAGATGTAAGAAGATTGTGATGGTGGCACACATGCTTTTGCTTTCAAAAAGTAACTGATAACCATGATATTTATGGAAGTTAAAAGGGAGAATGCACTGAAGCCATGTGAGGTTGTTATTCATGGTGGCCATTTGATGTACCTCCTTATTTACAACTCTATAATCTCCATTTTATTGTGTAGCATCTGAGGCTAATAAAGTGTCAAAACATGCCACAATCAAATTAACTGCTCAAAACTTCAGAACTTATAGTAGGGTTATAAATGAGAATCACATTCTAGAAGTTTGGGGAAGAAGGTTTGAAGATGCTTTTCTATAGTTTGAAGGGTGCTGAATCAGAAGTTTTGGGTCCAACCTCTGGGAAATGTGGGGAACTTTGTAAAATAAGGGGGTAAAATTAGTACAGGGGTAAATTTGAAATCAACTCAAATTGTGTTTAAATGTACACCAATGCATTTGTATCATTATAAGGATTAAAAAAAGGGTATTGTTTGTATAGGTTCCCACCTTCAGTTACACAGCTACAGCCCTGATAAGGATCAAGGTTTTGTTGAAACTGGTGTCAATTATTGCCCTGGTCATACTGAAACAGAAAATACATTTCAATTCTTTGGGTGACAGCTCTGTATGAGTTCAAGTTTTGATGACCCTTATAGACTATGTAGACCTTTGTTACATTTTGCCCACTAATTACGAAACCAAATGCCAAACATTGTAAAATAAGGCAAGACGAACAATTTGATACCAGTTTCAACAAAAGTGGATCACTGGTAACATTTACCCCAGGATGACCTTAAGCCTTAATAGGGCTGTACTTGTTTATGTTTAACTAATGGTCAGAACCTAGACATACTATATTTTTTAATCCTTACAAATACATTGGTGTACATTTAAACACAGTTTGACTTGATTTCCAATTTACCCCTGTACTAAATTTACCCCCTTATTTTACAAAGTTCCCCACATTTCCCAGAGGTTTCACCTGAAAATCCCGATTCAGCACCCTTATAACTATAGAAAAACATCTTCAAACCTTCTTCCCCAAACTTCTAGAATGGGATTCTTGTTTATAACCCTATTACTTTCATTGACATTAGATTGAAAATGTTTTCAGCAATTTTAAGTCTTCCAATTCTTCAAACCAAAGAAGTGAAATGTTCACTGATTTTTTTGTTGTTGAAAAATTAGTAAAAAAAAACTTCTAGGCATTTTTTTCTGAGAAAATCTAGGCTGCAAACAAATGTCCATGCAGAAGCTCTTAGATGTACATTTTTTTCAGCTTCACTGTCATATTCATTCCTGCTGTCATTTTCATTCAATGCTGCATATGACTACAGCATGTCAGTCTGTTGCCTGCACCTACAGAGACTTAGCAATGAAATCAAAGGTACCAGTGGGGGTTAGATCTAAAAGCAACTTTTATTGGTATAACCCAACCTACCCTAATTACATTTTTGTGCTGTGCATATGAATACTGACCTTCATTTTGGATTTTCATGAAATCAGTTGCTCTCTCTCTCTGCCCACTTTTGTAAAGTATTATATTACCGAACAATTTAGAACACTGGGCCAAATTATGACTGTATTACAGTCATGCATGTACCTCTGAAGCATTTATAAATAGAATGGACTTACATGCCCTATTTTTTTTCTGGCCTGTTAACCCAGCTATACAACCCTTTTTCTTAGGCTTTACAAAATCTCAAGGTACACTAAATGGCAGTCATTGGCATTGATTCAAGATGATAGCAATTCTGTACCATTATGGGAGTGTCCCTTTTTACTTCCTCATTGACAGGGAGAAAAAATAAAACTTCCCATGGCCTTATGATACTGGAGAAGCTATTGAAATATGCAGATGTACATGTAAATGTGCAGTGAGAAAAGGCCAGTTTGACATTCTTATACTCTGTCCAGCTCAAAGTATGAAGTAACAACGCGGCTGCATACATTGTACCGACTTTCAGCGTGCACATAGTCAAAGCACAACTTGTTCACTACAACTGAAAGGCGGTATTCAGTATTCGCGTGCGTCGTCACTTCATACTTCAGACGAGACAAAGTATAGAGAATTTGCTTGCAGAAGAGTTTGTTTATCAACAGTGAAGTGAAGAAAGATAAGATTATTTCTTTGCATGTGAAACTGGTAACTAATAAATGTTTTAATAAGCACATGCATGTGTCTGTATGTACAACGTGCATGACTTACGTGTTTGCAATGGGAAAAAGAAATTAACACCTTTTTTAATAAAATAATAAATATGGAAAATAGCAACTGTGATTTGTGAGTTAGTATCTTGTTCCAACTGAAATGTTTGAAGAAAATATATACACGATTTGTATGGTGGTGAAAGTGTGACGGGTGCAACGAGGCATGGTATGAAAAGTGAATTTTCTAAAGGGGTAAAAATCATGATATTATCAGAAAGATTTGTAAATTTTGCATTTTTTTTGTTTTGGGGAAGGAGAGGAGAGGGTGTGGAAGAGGAGAGGGTGTGGAGAGGATGGGGAGAGAAGAGAGGGTGGGGGAGAGAAGATAGGGTGGGGGAGAGAAGGGTGGGGGAGAGAAGAGAGGGTGGGGAGGGGAGGTGGAAGGAGAAGAGAAAGAGGAAGAGAGGGGAGGAGGGAGGATAGGTACAAAGATCAACTTTATACTGTTTCCTCTACCTGTCTATATTGTAGAGAAACTGTGCAGTGCTTATCAATTGAAACTGTGCTTGAAAAATATTTACAGGGAATATACATTAAGAGCTTTACGGTAACATATGCACACGGTGATAAGTCTACCAAGAATGGTTTAGAGATAAAGAAAATGAGCACTTAGGAATGAAGACATTCCTCTTGTTAAACACTTTTTTCTGAGAGAAATTTGGTAAGAATATCAAATATCTGATTCTGTTAGAGGGATTTTATTCCTAAAGCAAGTTACCTAATTGTGAAAATCTGCATGGAGGAGTTACTAAACATTACAAAACAAAATTTGATGTACCTCTACACTTATTTTAAATTCTCAGATAAAAAATTGAATTTTTGAGACAATTTATATTGGATTCAAATTCCGTGGATTCTTTTGGGCAAATAGAAGAACAACTACCACTTCATAAGAACTGAAGTTCATAGGTTCTACCTCCTTGTAGGCACAATCACTAAGTTCTAGGGTTAAGACTTAGGGTTAGGGTTTAAGGTTAAGGTTTTGGGTACTGGTCTAAGGTGGTATTGGGTAAAGATCTAGGGTTATGGCTAGGGTTCCAAAAATTGTGATAATTACAAGAGACCAGTTCATACCCAGATAAAAACAATGGACTGCTACTCTAAAATTAAATACACACACAATAAAACACACCACAAAAATGCAATCAAACAGCATAAATCCACAGCACACCAACTGTACCAAGTACCTTCGATCAAATTAACAGGATCATAAAACCCCATTCCCATACCAAGGCCCATACCAAACATGTCTTTATGATAGAAGAGTGAGTGTTGAAGAAGGTGGAGAGAAGAAAAATGTGACAAAAGCAAAAAGAAAATGATGATGGGTGTATGGTAAGGTTTAAAGCAAACAAGGAAAGATTCAGTAAATTAACCTTAATTGATTTATTTTGTACATGTATGTGTTATGTTTGACATCAAAGTAAACATTCTCACTATGGTCTATTTATTTTTGAAATTAGTCCAAAATATATGTGGCTGATTACAATTAAACCAGATTAAGCTTCCTGTTCTTTGCAGCAATAGTGTACATGGTGTAACATCACAAACAAACTTTTGGGTTAATTTCACCTATAATAATAATAACAGACTTAAACTTTGAATGCTTTTATTGTTCTTTTATCACTCACATTATAAATAGGGTAAGTGTTCCATGTAAGATCTTATACATGTAGTCTTGCCTAAAGACCAAAGTTTACCGTTTTTCAGAAAATGGAAAAATTTCACGGAATCAGCAATTTGTAACATGGAAAAATAGAAATGCACACCAAATTCAGAATCTGGTGTGATAATTTCAAAAATATTGCAAAAACTGGCAAATGATGATGATAAGCACAATTTTAAACCATTTCCCATTCAGTAAAGCCATTTCACAGGGCCGCAGTTGTGATGAAAATCGTAAACCTTTCTCCAAGCAGCGGCATTATCACAAGCTAAAGCAAAGCAGCTAAAAATGGAAGATTGTTTTGTCATGCACGCAAAATCAGGTCACTGCCTTTTGCGCACTTGAGGCGCAAATTTACCAAGAATTCCCAGGTTCGAATCCCAGTGAGGACACTTGCTGGGATTTATTAGAGTACTCAATTCTGGATTTGATCTGTATACCAGTAAATACAGAATACTGCTCTCCTCCATGGTTCACTTGGAATTGGGCAAATGAAAGCATCCCGTCCTTCGGAGGGGATGTTAAGCCATCGGTCCTGTGTATAGACAGTCACAACTGTACATGTATGTACAATCGCAACTAGTGTCGAATAAGAGTAGGGTGAAAACCCATGAATGTTACTAATCTTCCCCCAGCCTCAAAGTGGGCCACATTAGGAGCGTCCGTATCATGGATACACGCGGCCCCGGTTCAGCTTACTCAGTTTAATAAATCCTGACACCACCACCACAAGCCATTACCAATGACTTATGGATATGCTAAGAATAAGACCTTAGTGTATCCATCTTCCTCGAGTAAGTGAGGTCAGCACAGCCAGGCGGGTATTTCTCGCACAATCTAAGTGCCAATTTTAAATGCGCATGTGTGCGCGCCAGCATTTTCAATCAGCGTTTGCAATGTAATGCTGCGACAAATAAATATCGCACTAATGTTACTGAGTGCTAACTCAAGGAAGATAAATGCACTATACGTTGTCTCATCTAAAGTTGAAGGTGACGTCATTATGCATCTTTGCATTCCCACTAGCATCTCGATCGTGCCGCCTTTATTCGCGTGCGTATCATGCTCTGATTCCAAGCATAGCGCGCGCGATTCATGGGTGCGCAACATATAAGTCGCAGTGACGTCACCTTCAACTTAAGATGACACAAACTATATAGATGATGTGACATTTGTTTATGTTTATGGCGCCCCCTGTTGGTGTAAGAGAGAAACTGGCAGGCAAAAGCACCTATACTTTGCATGGGAAAATTCTGTTTTTTGCTGTAACTTTTGTTTCGAATTAAATAATACTAACTTTCTTATCAAGCATAATAAGCTAATGCTACCAGCTGCATTTTGTGACCAATTTAGATCAGGAAAGATTCTGCAAGTAATTTATAACCAGATTTTATGTGGTCTGTCACAGAAACTACTGTAATATTTTGCCTGCCAGAAAACAACAGAGGGCGTCCTGAATGTCAACAAGTGACGTCATAGGTCACATCATCTATATAAATAGGCTTATCATGTCCAACAGCTTAATCACTACACCAAAGGGTTTGTTTGTGATTTCTCAGGGCAGCTTTTCTGAAGTGACTGGTGAAGACAATCTCAAGATGTCAATAACTTGGATATATTTTGAAAATGTGGCCATTATAGGAAGAATGTTTAACTTTATGTTGACTATCACACAAAATATCTCAATTAAGACTAACTTTTCTGAACCATAAGCTTTAAGGTTTGACATTGTAATTAATGGTGGAATTGATGGTTGGAAAGACTGTCATAATGGAGTGATGATTTGTAAGCAACAAAGAAGACTCCTTATATGCACAAGTTATCTATTTTTTAAAAACAGAATTGGATTTGCAGTTTGCTTAAATGCACAACCCAATATCATTTATGTTGAATTTTATTTTTGTACCTGTTGTAATTGTAAAAATGTACACAAAAACGATAAGTTTTGACCTACATGAACTTGAATTGTAGTAGGTAATTAGGAAACTGGAAATGCACCTTCTTTTACAAGTGGAATTTTAGCTCAACAAAACAGAATACTTGTGCCTCTATTAAATGCCACATTTAGCCAAAATAATATGCAAACAAATGAATAATGATGAACCATATAAAATCCTTTAAAACTGCTACAGCTAAACAATTAAAACTTTCATTTTATAATATTTTTTCTTAAAATAAACTTTCTAATATTTGCTTCCCCTGAAATTTCCATTGATAAACAAGTTCAATATTTAAAAAAATACATCGGTCCTCGGACCGCTTGTGTCGCCTGCCGTCGCGGTTAGTGAATGATAGGCCTAACATGACCTTTGACTTTGATATGTGACCTTTGACCTCATCAACAAATGAGGGATCCCATGTTGCACCTATGATTCAAGTTTGGTTCCAATTGAACTTCAACTTTTCAAATGAGGTCAAATTTACATTTTCACCCCATTTTACAACTTGACCTCACATGACTTTTGGCCTTGGTATGTGACCTTTGACCTCATCAACAAATGAGGGATCCCATGTTGCACCTATGATTCAAGTTTGGTTCCAATTGAACTTCAACTTTTCAAATGAGGTCAAATTTACATTTTCAGCCCATTTTACAACATGACATCACATGACCTTTGACCTTGGTATGTGACCTTTGACCTCATCAACAAGTCGGGGATGCCATGTTGCGCCTGTGACCCAAGTTTGGTTTAAATCCATCAAAGTATGTGGATATTACATGCAAATGTTAACCCTTTTTCACAACAGACATCAACAGACAACAACAGACATCATCAACAACAGACAACTACAGTGGACAAAGTGATCCCTATGTGTCTTCCTGCCTTAGGGCAGGCGACACAAAAATCCAAAGTGTTATTTTTCATTTTAATAAAGTTGAACATTCTATACCCTTTTTGAGAAAAAAAAATAAATAAAATTGTTTCATTTTCACTTACATGTACACATCTGGGTTGATATGTGCATCTATTTTTTTTTACAAAATTTATCCTAACCCCAACCTTTACTTGAACTCCAACCTGAACTCTAAAACTATTCCTAACCCTAACCACTAAAAGGTACGTTACCTTGGCCAGCAGCTGCCTCCATCCGTTGCCTGGCAACTGTGCGAAGACGTTGTACTTCAAGTCTTTTTAGCTCGTCTAGTTTGCTACGAATATTGGTACTAAGAAAACCTAATTCTCTGGCAAAATTTCCTTCCTGAAAGTACAGTACACATGGAGAATTTGATTTTGGTGTGAAGTACTTGAGAGAAATATATTGCATCCAGTACTCTATCACTTAGAGGGGATGACCCAATTAAAGTATATAAAGTTTATCTTGATAGTGGTCTCCACCCCAAAACCTAATTTGTAAAGTTTAGTACCAATATTTCAATCCGTTTTGATGTAGTACTGTATAAAATTAATATTGATCAACCAAAATGGGGCACGTTTTTGCTCATAACTTCCAAAGCAAACATTCTTTATCCCTAAGATTTCACAGGGTAAATGAGAAAAATAGTTTTCAGATACCAAAATTTTGAACACTTTTGGTTAAATCTGGGGTTCTGGGGATGAGCCTATTAGTGATCAGAACATGGCCCTTTAGATGTTTGAAACATGGTTTGGTTTTCAGATTGTCTGACGATGTCAGCATGCAGAAAAACTAAGAAACATATGATTACCTTGAATTATAAATCTGTTTAAGATTGATAGAGGTATGATTTTGAAAACCAGCAATATGATTAATTGAAACTGGAGTTGCCATTATTTTTTTAATGGAAGGAGAAGTAGGTTTCTGGCCTCGTCCTTCAACTAATAATGGTATAACCAACTCAAATTTGTTGTAGAGAGGGTACCAGTTAAAAAACAAAATAAAAAAAAAACAAAAACCATATTATTCTTCAAAATAACTATATTTCTACAACTACACTTTCTAATTGAACAAATCAGGACGCTTGATTATTGAGATGTAACACATAGGTGCTACACTCTCATATTTTTTCAATTAAGGACAGTGTCAACCCTGAGTTTCAGAGTATCTATTTTGTTTTGTAACTTTGCAAATATTTGATTATTGTATGTAAAAGTATACATTTCTAAAAGAAATTGGCGAGAACCCGATGGTGGACATCAGATTAAATTCAACTTTCCGTTATTTTGGAAAAATATAAAAAAACATGATTTGCCCAAAATTTTCAGCACAGCATAACAAAAACCATTTGATTTTCATGAATTTCTTATGTTATTTTTCTAGAACAAGCACTTTTTTCTTGGACGTTTTTTCTTTTTCATTTTTTTAAATAGAGCTTACTACTACTTTTCGAAATAATGAAAAATGGTACAAAAAGTGTGATTTTTTACTTTTCTTTTTCCAAATTTGAGTAATATATGGAGAATATCTTTAGTTAAGAACTCGCAAAATGAAACAACTTGAGAAAACCGTTTCTAGGAACCGATTTGCTATGGTAGGAACGTAACCTACCTTTTACTTCGATATGTGTGGTGAGTTATCTTGTCTGAAAATTTACAAATTTTGCAAAATTGAACCTTGATGCAAATCTGTGTTATTAGAGTAAAAAAGTGACTTTTCACACCATTTCAAGCTGTCTCTTTCTCGAATAACTCTTATCTTTGAACTTCAAATTGAGTTGTTGTGCAAGTGATGAAATACATCTTATCCTATTGAATCAAACAATGCATTTAATTTAATCTCCAACTCCAGAAATCAGAAGAACTTGAAAAGTTCACTGGTCTAAATCGCTCTTTTTGTACATTTTCCAAATATTATTTTTTTTTTTGTTTTTCCAAGATGCGTTTCGGTGCAAAATACATTAAAACACGCGCACTCTTCATTACGCAGCACATGTTTCCCACGCGAACGCGTATGCTGCAACCTTGCGCTGACGGCGTGAAAATGTCTTAAATTCCCTCCTTAAGACCATTTTGTTTTTGTGATCTTTAAATGGTCTAATAGCTGTTTTAAATCGAAAAACGTACAGCTCCAGGATTGTTCTGTCAGTGGATACTTTGTTTGGTACGATAGAAACACAGGTTAATGTTTAAATGGTGCAAAAATCATACATTTGTGTAAACAAGCACTAGGGTGTGACACTGCCTTTAATGCAACCTGTTTTTCAAATGAACGAGCTATAAAGATGTATCTGATGAAAATTAAAGATTGCCCTACCCAATTACCACCCATGTATGAAATCCAATCTCTTTTAACCTTAAATCTTCTAACTCACTCTCCACCCTTTCCTCTCCTCATCTCGGGATCCTTCTCTAAGACCTTGATGACCTGGCTAGGTATCCTTCCCTTATTCCAGCCAGTGTCCCTCCTAAATTACAAGGAACAAATGATGATAAATTATGTATTTGCTCTAAAATTTATGGGGTTTGTTTTTCTGGCTACAAAATATCTATTGGACACACTACGACTGTCAAAAGTCACTAACACAAGATGTGGTTACCATGTTACATCTTTATTGCAGCTTCCCCTTTGACTGCTTTTTCTCGCACTCTTTTGGATGGCCCAATGGGAATTGCAGAATTCTCCCATCTCCCGCCTCTCAGTTTTGCCTGATACACACCAATATACACTGTGAAGCCATCAATTACCACCATTTACCACAAAACTCCTGTGGTATTTGGGGGTAATCGTAGTTTACTGTGAATTCGAGTCTTGGTACTTTGGTGAATTCTTGATACATAAATGAGTTAGTGCATGTATCGGTGTGTAACAGATTAATTACGATGGTGGTTTGTTGTCATTGGTAGTGTACCTGTGGTCGGTTGCATCTTTTGTATTGATTGCCAAACATAAGTGAATGGTGTTGCTGTTAGGTCTACCTACTGTAAATATACATGCTAATTATCAGTACCAGGTGCGTACCAGCCCGGACCTTTCCGATGGCATTTCCCAGTACGCTTTTCACAAATGTCCCGATCACAGGCAAACATAACCCGGTTCGCAGGGCAGAAGAGTTCCGAAAAGGGTGGATTTAACACAATATATGTCTTTTACCTTTCCGATTTCCCCTCAAAAGATTTTCATGAGGGGGCACCTCATCCTGCCCCCCCCCCCACCACCTGGCTACGGCACTTATCAGTAAAGTCTTAATACTATCTGCACACCTTACCTGGGTCTTCAAGAAGTTCATCTTCGTCTCTTCTTCCTTAGGCACCCACCGGTAGACCATTGCATAGAACTATGAGTAGGGATAATACCCCCAGTAATATTGCCACTTTGCCATTCTTTACTGTTTAAACTCTGTGAAGTAGAAAAGACGCAAACAGACCTGAATTATCTGTGTGTAATATTTACCGCTGAATGTCACAATAGTTTGATCAGAAGACAACCTCTGGCATGCAAAGATAGCCAGAACTCATCGATTGCATGCAGAAGATAGCAGTGCATACCGACCAGCGACCGGGGGTAGGGGGAAAGTGCCCTCTCTAAGCTCAAAAGGCGGACAATATGGCACAATATGCAATTTTCACCCTCTTTTTCGGTCAATTTTGACCATTTCAGCCAAAATTGCGGGCAGAATTGATAGCAAATTTCTTGTGATTTCTCCCGCTCCGCCCATATTTCCTCAAATGCTGACTTAATTTGCAGCAACTTCACCGGGACAACAACAAAGTTTCCCCCTCTGGCGGGACGGACTTGCAATTTGCCCCCTCTCGGTACGCCACTGGAGATAGGTATAGTGCAATAACAGCTTTCAAGGTTTGACTTACGTTTAGCGGAAACGGGTGTGAAAAAAATATTTAGGGGTAAAAAAACAGTCAAAAGTCTTGATTACTTAAATGTTTTCTACAGGGTTTAAATGTCATATTTTTCAGATTTTGGCCACTTTAAAACCCCATATTTTTTCAATGATTTTGAGAAAAATTCTCATTTTTGAGGCAATTTTAGCCAAAAATGGCCAATTTTAGGTTGACAAAAAATTTTGACTTTGTTATTTCATGTGAGATGTATGAACATGAAACTACCTAGTAGTGACTAATTCTTTAAATGCAATCATTCACAGGGGTACATTTGTAATATTCAAATCATTAAATGGGATCAACTATTTCTTTATTTTTAACAGGGTTAGAAAGGCGGCGGTCAGGGTTGACAATGGATTTGGGAAAAAATGGACCCATTTCGCCCAATGTTTGTGAGTGAAAAGCCATTTTCTTTTCAATGGTATGAGCTATGGTGTGGCTTCTTGTGTCTTTTGTTCAGTATTTCCAATAGCTAAAAATAATCAGCTGCAAATGTCACTACCATGTGACAACGTCCGTGCATGCATTTTTTTACTCACATGAGAGCATAAGCGCTGGGGAGTGTGGTTCGCGTGCATGTGCGCACTATGCGCATGAATACGTGTATTATGCGCGTTGTTTTCCACTCTTTGTATTCCCCTTGTCCCCCCATTCTAGCTTTTTACTTGCCTTTATCCCTCCTCTGCGTGCGCGGACGCAGTGCCACAAAACCCCTTAAACCCAAACCCCACCCTTAAACCCAAAATCCTTTAAACCCCAACAAGCCCCCCTTAAACCTGGACAACCCCCCTTAAACTCGTGCAACCCACCTAAACACAACAAGCCCCCTTACGCCCAGACCAAACCCCCCTTAAACCCGGGGAAATGTACGTACGTCCGAGCATGCTACGCGAGTGGCATTTCCCCGCATGTCATACGCGAATGTGCAACGTCCGCGAAATGCATACGCACATGCGCCTGCGCGTGGCATGTGCGCACGTCTGCGGCTGCATATCGGTATTATGTGCCCCAACCAAACCAAAAACCCCCTTAGCCCAAAAATCCCCTAAAATCCCAACAAACCCCCTTAAACCTGGAACAACCCCTAACACTAGTGCACACCCCACTTAAACACTAACAAGCCCCCTTAAGCCCGACAACCCCCCGTACCCGGGACAACCCTTTAAACACACGCGCACAACCCACCTTTAACCACAACAAGACACCTTAAGCCCAGACAACTCCCCCTTAAACCGGACAACCCCTTTAAACCCGGACAACCCACCTTAAACACAAACAAGCCCCCTTTAAGCCCAGACACCCCCCCCCTAAACCCGGGGACAACCCCTTTAAACCGACAACCCCCCTTTAAACCCAGGAAAACCCACCTTAAACGAACAACAATCCCCTCAAAACAAACAAAACCTAAAGCTGGACAACCCCCCTTACACCCAGACAAACCCCTCCCTTCCACGCACACAACGCCCGTAAACCCCGGACCCGCCCCTTAAAACCCGGACAACCCTTTAACCGGACAACCCACTTAACCTAATCAGAGCGAGGTACATGATTCCCCCAACCCCCATCAATCATCAAAATGGGACTTATGGATCTTCAGATAGTTTGTTCACAAGTTTTTTGGGGAAAATTCCCCCAAATTAGCCCATAAATAGACAAATTAGCTCTTACATTAGATAGCATGCCCACCAAACTAAATCAGCGCGGAGTACAGATTCCCCCACCCCCACCAAGTTTTCATCAAAATCGGACTAGGGATATCGGAGAGTTTTCGCTCAACCACACCAGCTTTTTGGGCAAAAATACCCAAATTTAACTCATTAAATTATGCAAAATTAACGGTACCTATCGCATATGCCATGCCATAATCTAATAAGGTGAAGGGCATGGCAGTCCGATCCCACACAACCAATTACATCACCTTTAACCTTTATGGGTCCTAAAAATACCACAAATTACCTCATTAATCTGCAAATTAGGTACCCTCATGAGAGAGCCACGCGCATAATATAATCAGATGAAGAGCATGGCAGGCCGATCCCACCCACCCAAGGTACATCACCTTACCCCTTATGGGTCTCATGTTATCGCGTTTCACCAAGATTGTGGTGGACGCCGACGCCGCCGACGCCTTAACTGATAGCATAATCCCCCTTCTGCTTTCAAGCCCGGGGGATAATAACCAGGGGAATAAATCAGTCACTTGACTAAGTTGAAGTACTGAAAAAAAAATAAAGTAGTACATATGTTACCCCTACTGTTTCATTTTACCTAACATTTCGGAGGTGTGAAAAAAAAAAGGCCTTCGCAAAAAAAATAAGTCCTTCAAAACTGTGAGGTTTAACGGGGGGGGGGGGATAAACCACAATATAATACTTGCGATAGCCAAGACCTCCCTCTAGAGCAAGTTTATAGTTGTTTAGCCCTGAGGTCCCAGTTTTGAAGGACTGATTTTTTTTGCGGCCCCGATTTTTGCTCAAATTTGAGGACTTTCGGGTAGGAAAATATTGATTACAGTGCTATGGGACCCACCCAATTTCACAGTTAATAATATGCATTTTTATTTCAGATTCCGGTGCTACCCAAAATTTCACCCAGACCACTATTAAGTGAGATCTTTCCCTGTAGTTTCCACCCTTATGTCACCAAACTAAGTGCAAAGCTTGACGATATCAATAGTGGCCATGCCAGACAATTCCCATCAAACTTTTCCCACGTTATGATGAGTCTGTGGTCAGTACTCTGAAATGGCTCTTCAGGCTACTATATGAATGAGATGTCTTTATTTCTTTTTATGGCAACAGATTTTCGTAGAGTATGAAAAGACAGTGGCGTAAGACCGGTAATGAGGTATATCACCCAACTTTAATTGAGGAAAAAACAAAGAGAGTACTATGATTGAGAATGCTAAGAAAAGTTATATAAAGGAGAAGCTCCAATCTGCTGACTCAAAAAAATGTTTAAGGTTGTCAATGGGCTTTTGAATAATTCAGGGAAAGTGGTACAGACATGGAGAGTGTGAAATTCGAGTAATGATTTTGCTGTATATTTTTATGAAAAGGTTATCTCAAATCTACTTGGGGTGGAAAAGAAACAATCTGGTTCCATTTTTTTGTTTTTGTTTTTTTTATGGTAGTGATACATAAAAAGGGACTGTAACATGTAAGTTATCTGAGTTTAACCTTGTGTCAGGAGATGAAGTAGAAAAACTCATCAGTAATGCTGCAACTAAAAGTTGTGTGCTATATACTATTCAGATGGTTACTTAAGAAAACGTGTCTGTTTTTGTACCAATCATACTCGTATCATAAGGGATCTCTGTCAAAAGGTATTTTCCCAAGCCTCTTTAAAACTGCTGTGCTTATCCGCTTATCAAAAAACAGTCCCTGAACCCCGAAAGAATAAAAAACTTACCGTCCGGTTGCAAAATTAAATTCATATCCAAACTGATAGAAAAAAAAGGGGGTAAATAATATCATGACCACTGTGAAACATACGGATGGGTGACGAATTACAGTCTGCTTACTGTTCGGGTGGAGCTACAGAGACGGGCTCTACTGATAAGTGAAAGAGACATTTACCAAAATATTAACAATCAGAAGGGGTTTTTCTGGTTTGTTAGACTAGTGCCGCTTTTGACACTGGTGTATGTGATCAGCGTTTACTTGAGTAGGAGGGACAACGAAAATCGGCATTACAGGAACAGCCTCAAAAAAAAAAAAAAAAATAGGGATTCACATATATTGCCGGGAAGGTCAACGTGTTTTAATCAATGGGACTTACTCACCATCACAGGACATGGATTACGGCTTCCACCAGGAGCCAATTGTGGACCAATAGTCATTCACTTATATACCATTCCACATTGGACGTATTCATAAGAAACACAATTAAGTATCAACAGTTATGCAAGACGGACATTCAAATGTAACCCAGGTTTGTTTCCTTCGGATTCAGCATCACTTCAGTGGCTCTGACACGCTTGAATGTGCATCAATGATATTAAAAACATGGATGAATGAACCCACACCCTACTGTTGAAATAAAATAATGACAAACTGAGTTTTTGTTGCTACCTATCTATTAATAGACGGGACCATGCCTGGTGGCCAACTTCAATTCAGGACGATGTTAATTGTTCCATCTAAGCACATCAGGAACCTGGTAATTTTCGATGATGTCATTCCATGTCTTTCTCAGGATGAATTCTTTATCATGCGTATCAAACTTCATTTGAGGAAAAATTACACGCAGTTCGTCGATTTATGGATTCGGCATAACCTGTAGCCGTGTTGTAAGATCCCTTGTTTTGTCCAACCCTCGGCATATTGGGAAATGCCTTTTGCTTGGAGCTAACATATATCTTACATAAACAGGATTACAACGATCAAAAACTGGGCTGCCAAAATGTTTTGTTGCTTCAAACCCGACCAGGACAATATTTTTCTTAATAAATTCACTGCTACCGTGAAAAAAAGCATTATTGCAAGACGTTGCTATATAGGTATTTTAAATGATTAAATGGACTGCACCATCATTATATACACCTCTTGCCTCACATTGGACACACAAGCTCGTACAGGACTCGATCAAGCATTAGCTAATACTGCCTTGCTGTGCCAAAATATCCTAGAAAAGACACTCCAATCGGTGCAGATAGAGTTTTTCTTATTACGCCCCCAACTCTGGGATAATTTGACCCCTCTCAATTCGCCACAGCAATTCGTGTCAGCTTTCAAACAGAGCTTAAAAACTCATCTTTTTCCAAAGTGATTGTTGCTTTGTTGTTTTCTCTGCTGTTAACTTTTTTGCTGTAGTTGAATGTAGGCGCCTTGATCTTTCTTGAAATGGCCGCGGATATCAAAATCCTTGTAATGTATGTTTTATGTCTGTATGCTTATCATCATCATGTGTGTTACACTGAAGAGGCATACCATGTGTGAACGTTTCATTTTCTCATTTCTGTTCTGCTTGAGTCAACCGTTATAAACTGGATAAGTTTTTACATGGATTGAATCCATGGATTCCTATTCCTACTATCACACCTGTCCCTGACCCATTTAATTGGTTTGTTTACATGCTTTGAATGCCTCCAAATAGTTTACTCTGAGTGAAACTTAACCTAAATTACTTTTATTTGTCTACTACCTCCAAATGGTCACATCATCTGAATTAAACTTGCTCAAGGCTCAAAATAATCACGGAAAAAGGTGTTTGGTGATTGAAAATATGATACCGGGCCATTCTTCAGGATGTCACAAACACCAGACACTACGTGAAACCAAACTTTATTTGACTCCCATGACAAAACAAATAAATCTAGCGAAAGTGGAAACATTATCTTTGTTAGATTTTGTCCAAACCTAACCAAAATATGTTTTCCACTTTTCGCTAACGTAATGTTTTTGTCATGGTAGGCAAATGAAGTTTGGGGTTCCCTTGTGTGGACATCCCGTCAATCACATTTAAACAAGCATGTGTCCAATCATGCCCACTGTCAGCTGATTGTTATATAAGCTATCATGATTTGTCACCTTGGAATAAGTCAATACCAAGAGTTTATGTTATTATTTGTTTTACACTTGGGTGCAACAACGAATTTAAAGCATTCTTGTCCTGTGTAATACACTAGGTTCCACGTCAGTTGACTATTGCCCTTGGTGCCATCGGAATACAAAGGGTTTATTTATATCAGACTAGTGATCACTCCGTGCTTACCCAGTCTAGTATTTCTTTATGCAGCTTGTTGCAATGGTCGGCATTGTTTTATTTGGGAAAGGGAAATAATCCTTTGGACTATAAGCGGATACTTTTGAAGAGGATACTATTTGTTAAGCTTTAATATGCTAGTTTGGGTACAAGAATTTGTAGTGGGGCAAGCAAATTTTCACTTCCTCACTTAACATCTGCCGAGTCGAGTCATGCCTTGAGAATGGTCCTCAACCTTAGCATTTCAGCGAGAAGACCATGGTCTATTATTATTTTAGAGAGTGTAATCACCAGACAGCAACAACCTTATATAATAGGTTTTTATAGGCATGCTACCTTTATTTGGGTGCCATTTTGTGATATTAATAAGCAAAATTCTGGCAAAATTATGATGGTGACTTTAACTATGAGATGCAGGTCTCCTGTTTTGAGACTTAATTTGTCAGCTACGACTTCAAAGAGGATGAAGGCATCCGACCAGATAGTCAGCTGTACGGGGTCTCACTGAATGCTTGATTATCCATTTTCGGCAACAATTGTAATAAAATTATATTGCATTTCAGAATATTATCCATGGATTCCATATAATTCCAGATAAATTCCTGAGCTTTTCTTTGGGGTGGCAAATGCTACTGGCTTCACAACAGTGAACTTGTAAAAATTGTATATTTGAAATTTACCATATTTGAAAGAATACACTAAGTTTAGCATTTCAATAAACTTTTCAATTAGAAAACAATAATAAGTTGGGTATGTCACAAATGCATGATATCTCCACATGCTTTTGATTGATATGGGTTGGAAGATTATTGGGGTTCAAAAGTCCAGCAGACGCTTGAAATTCACTTTGAAATCCTATATAACGTGTCAATCAATGAGTCTTTTGTGTGAAAAAAATCTAGACAGCCCTCAGTAGCAACGTTAGTCAATATTGTTTCACATCAAATTCTTTTGGGGTGACAATGTGAAGTGTGAAATGGCATGCACACGTGAGTGACCATTTCCCAATTCCTTGGTCTAATCTCACGTTGTCCAGTAATTACAGTCTTTCTACTCCTGTCAAATGAAAGTAAATGAAAGTAATGTCTAGTAGTAATGAAAGTTTAGGATAGGAGCAAACAAACATCAGCCTTTCTCTAGGTTTCAAAGACACTGCCAAACTAAAATTGAGTATAGCCTAGGCTTTGGGTAAGTACCCTGATGAATCATGACCTCGATATCTTACTTTTTGTCTGTTGTCGTTATCGTTGACTATCTTGTCATGACTGGTTTGTGCATAAGAAAGATCTTTTAAGAAGAGTAAACTCAAGGTATTATTGCAAACGACCCACAATAACCCTCCACTGCTATACTCCCCCCCCCTAATTTATATTCTTACATATATTTTAACCTTTCCGAATAACGTGTTGTACCTTTAATGGTAGGTTATACAAGTGAAGATTCAGTCAACATTTTCCCACTCCCAAATGATGGAATGCTTCCAATTCCCTCCTCTTTCGGCAACAATAGGGGTCATGGTCAGTTTCTATCGATATGTCAACAAATCACTGTCAATAGTATCAATAATGTAAAGTGCGCCGAACAGGTCGCTTGGGCTGACGGCGGTGTATTTTTTGGCCGATTTGCCGTCGATTTATTATGTAAATCATTTACCGGTCAACTTCCCTCGTTCCGTTAGTGACTCAATTACAGTCGTTCTATGTGGAATCATGTTCACAATGCAAGCGGATGGCCAAATGTTCGCCGTGTGAAAATAAAACGAAGTGAAAGAGACTAAGATCTTATTGGCAATCATCAATTATTTAAATTTTGGCCAAAATTATACGCCTTCTATTCTTGCAATATCTCCCATCTGGGCTTTGCATTTCGCCCAGTGATCAATTTGCGTGGTTAATATCATCATCGATATTCATATTACATCATTACAGAAATGGCTGAACGACATGAAGTGACCAAGAATAGTTACCTTGCAATAAAATACAGATTTTGAAATGAATTATCAACCCGATGTTTTTAAATGTTGTGCATTAAAACACCAGACATACCAAGCAACGCAACAGGTGAGGAACTTAGAGTCGAAAATGATAATATGTGCACCAAATGGCGCATTTTGTGGTTCGTCAGTTGCTCTGTGCACGCGTTGTGGTAAACGGTCTTTAACACCTGTTAAAACCCTGGGACTTCGAGGCAGTGCAATGATAACGTCCAAATGTGAAAAGATAACACTGCCTGAAGTCTACACAGATCGAATCTGTGTCAGTGGGATATAACCCTCTGACACAGACGATAGGTAATTGCATTGCGTTAAAGCATGTTACATACAAAATTACATATACCTGATTTTATCTGGTTGATGGACTTATTTCCCTTTTTCAAAGTAGTGTCATTATTACCAAATCACGTAGACACAATTGTTAACTTCCAAAACATCACAAAGATTTCAAAAATTGAAAGC
>JAMKCH010043250.1:0-12753 GCA_023653785.1 Ophioderma brevispina
CCTTCATTGGAATAAATTTCGCTATCACAGTTCCCCGTTGAATCTTCTTGACCAGATTCAGCAATTCATCACTGGAACAGTGTCAAGACCGGTTTTCACTACCGACCTTGCAACACATAACCCAATTTCAGTCAGTGAACCTATAGGCCTATATCTAGTAGCTTCTATAAACCCATACCACCATGCCCCAAAAATCCGTAACACGACCAACAAAATTCCTTCATGTGTCCGGCGAACCCTTATATCAGCTGTAGCTACTACCCTATAATAAAGGCTATGTCTATTTTAACTGCAGTCATGTCAGATCTAAACTAGCCTCAGCCTTCGTCAAGAATCCCTCCCTAAGATCTGGTGACTCACTTCAGCTACATTGACACCCAGTCCCAAGCCAGTTCCGAACAGAGTTTCTGCCCGTACTTCTAAGGATGTCATCCCCAAGTCGTATTCCTCTCTCTTTTCCTCCTGCCTGGAACAATCTTACCACCCCCATTCTCTGCACTGTGTTTCCGCCCTTCAGGGATGACGTGATATTGCTCAGGTGATATTGCTCACTATATCATACTACACTCACCCACAGCCCTTTATTTTGGGTGTTTTCTTTCTGTTCCATCACATCCCACCGCTGCCACCACTTGTAGCGGTCTTGGGGTGCAAGGGCAGATCCCCGCGGGGTCTCAGGGGGCGGAATCCCCCAGAAGCTCTGGGATTTGAGCTATTCAGAACCTTCCAGATGTCCACTTTTTGAGGTGTAACATAGTAACCACTCAAGAAAATTCTGGTTTCTACTTTGCACACTGAGACGGGCAGCTGTAAGCTGGATACTGCCGAGGCGAATACACAGCCATGTTCTTCATTGGAGTACCTTTGAATTACCGTCAAGTATCCACGAGTACCCACCCGCATGGTACCACATCGCCGCCGCAAAAGTTGTGGGGGGGGGGGGGGAACCATCCACCTAGGTACACACACAGTGCTTACCACTAGTCACAGCTCATGCGGGAGTACCTGCATGGGTACTCCCATGCAAATGAGCTGTGAGCTTTATTTGTTAGCTTAGGAATTTTGCATATCCATGATTTACCATTTTGTCCACATAGGATATGTTTTTTGCACAAATGTCGTATATAGGGGTTTTTGGCGATACTCAACTCAAATAGAGATTGTCCTTAGCTTGACAATATCAGAAAGTTGTAAACAACAATGGAATGTTTGGCGCCCTCTATGGTCCAAAGTGCTGCCTACCAGGTAGCCGGTAGGGGAGTACCTGTTGAAGGTTCTCCTTAGCAGCTACAGAGGTACTCCACTAATGGTGGCTTACATGGGTACCTGTCAGTCACCTAGCAGGCCACTGCAGAGTAAACTATAGGATGGGCACGGCTAAGTAAACATAGCTGCTATCTACCCGTGGCTTGTGTACTTTGCAAGTACTTAGTTGTAGGTCTGTATCAATAATGCCTCAAGGGGTACCCTTGGAGTAGAGCTAAGAGTACCCATGAAGTAGCCTAAGCTCTGAGTTACACCGTAGTAGGAATCTTGCTGTGTACACATAGCGAGCGCTAATATCTTTACATGTTTGGTATATGATCATTGGCCACAATATGACGATATGATTGCGCCCATTGGGTGGTGCCCAAAACTATGATATGAGTTCGTATGCTCATTATAATACTTTTGGGCACCCTGATTCTGGTTTGACACTGTTTCAGGAAAATATGCCTATCTCCTTTTTCTAACTGTTGTGGTTCTGCTCATAGAATGCATCATGGGTTTCTTGTGAGTAGAGCTAAGGTACATAATTATGTTTAACCTAAGCTCTGGGTTACACTGTTATCAAGAATCTGCCTGTGTACTCTTGGATATTGAACACTTTTTGGGTTTATCAAGTGCATGACCTTCAAACACTTTTCTCTATTTTTTTGGATTTCTATTGAATTCTCAGAAGTGCCCGCGAAATCAGAAAAATTGTAGGGGGTATTTTCTACTGCTGAAGATCCTTGACATTTTGTTTCATTTTTTCACGAATGCGTGAAAAGTCAAAATTGAGGATTTATTCGGGATTATTTATGGATTTAGTAGCGCCTGAGACCACTTGCTGAAGTAGAAACAAGCCCTCTGAGTGTTTGTTGAGGAAGATGACATTTAATTTTTAGCACTTACCCATGATCCTCCCATCTTCAGGCGAATCCATATGGCGACTAGAAGCCTGTCGAATTTGCAACGCCGATAAAAAATATCGTTTCTTGCAAATAACAAAACACAATTACTGTTATTGTGTATAGCATTAAATCAAATTCTTTGAACTATTAACTTAGCCGCAGTGGTGTTTATCGTCCGAACTAATCTCAGATGTGCGCAGGAAGGCTACATGTTGGAGTCGATCATGGCAGTGAATAGGACATGTCGTCCGCAGACAGCCGAGTGCCTGAGTTTTTAACTTAGGGCGTGAGTCCAGCAGGCATTGTATTTCACCAATTTTTGCATTCTTTGTTATGTTTCATGAAAAGGAAGAAAGGTAGTGTAAAAACTAATAGACTATTTGCTCGAAGTAAACCAGGGTTTTGACGAAAAGGGAATTCAAACGGACACTTTTGCAGGTTTTTATCATTCTTTTTTTGTAGACAAGCTTTTTTTGCCGGATGTAAGTACAGGGAAGGGGAGCCCCTTGAAGGTAAGACTTCACATTACATTACTCTTTAGCATGACCATTCATGCAAAGCGTAACTAGCAAATAAATAAATATTAAAGTAGATTTCCCTGATTTGTTACGCCAAGACTGAAAGTTTTAAGATTTGCGTTTAACGCCTGCATTTGCATGCTCCAAAACCCTGCTGAAAATATTATTTTTAGAATTTTCATTATTTGCTTAATAACGCTCTAGACTTAATCACAAAAAAAACAGTTACAAATCATGAGACAGCTGCAAAAAGGCCAGGGGCTTGTTCCCCAAACTCATGTGCAACTAGTAAGAGGAACTTCTACTGGTTAATGTTTTTCATAATATATGTCTCCCTCGGATGTTTGTTCGAAATCTATCATCATCATCTTTTTGTCTGTCCACTGTTGACGAAAGCCTCAACATGTTTCCATGCTGGATTTCGGCCTACAAGGGTAGAATTTCGTAGCTGAGTGCGAGAATCGGTCGTGAGTCTCAAAATTAATTTTTGCTGGAATCATCTAATTCTCTACTGTGTTAATTCAAAGTTACAAGAATCTTTGTGGAAATCGATTCTCATATTCTCGCCGAAATTCTAGCCCGGCCTACCCTTCCACGCTGGCCTAGTTTGGGTTGGAAGGGACCCTGGTACTTAAAGTAATGTGTGCAGGTAACAGATACACAGATCGAATCTGTGGTTGAGTAATATAATCCTCAACCACATACGATAGGTATTGAATTCCGCTGTGAACCGTGTTTTTATTTTTCTTATTTACAAAATTTTCGTGCTCTAAAACCCTCTTCAATTTAGTGTATATCATTCATTTTATGCCCAAATGCCTGTTTAACATGTTCATGAAACTAATTTACACATACCAACTTGGGACCGGCCGGATTCTTACTCCACTGTGGGTAGCCTATATGGAAGCTACACCATGTCTACGCGGCAGCTACTGCACAGTACACACTGGCCTAATTGCGAGGCTGTAGCTCAAGCTAGGGCTTACAACGTACACAGTTTTATGTAAACAGTAATGTGGCTACTCTGCTGTACCTACCCCAATTGCTACCCTTTAGTTGCCCACTATGTGGAGAGAGGTGGATGTTGAGTAGACAGTAACGCGGAGTAGACACGCAGCTACCAAGTAGTTCCAATAATTGTAACTTATGTCATATCTTTCAAAAATTTGGCATAATCTTTGGTGCCATAGTTACAACTGTTCTGTGTTGTCAATGCCATTTAGGTTTGATATGTTTTGAGATGTCTATTTCCTAATAAAAGACAAAATATTATCTTTTGCATACATAGCATCTCTATAGTCTGTCGAATAATTGTCTTACCCATTTGTAACCGATGCTACAATTTGTTCCGAAAAAAGTTCATGTAAACATGTACACAGGCTGCAATTTGGCAGCCCAATGTATACACATCAAGGGTAAGTTTCACCTGAAAGTTCCATAATGTGAATTTTAAATCTGGAAAAATTGTTATTACATGTTGAGAAGACTCTCAAGAATGCTTACAATATAACGTTTTTTGCAAATAATGAATATTTAGCCACTTTGAAGCTGTAAGTTAGAGGGCAGAAGTTGTCTGTGTATCTTGGCTTTAAATGGCACTTTCACTACACACAACTCGTCCTGACTAGATAGTCTATGATAACAGCAGCCATAAAAAGTTAACGACTATCTATCATGATCATCCAGTACTAGCTCCAGTAGCTACCCCGCGGTTAACACGCGGCCCCATTTTGAGAGTGGTGAAATTTCATGAAATGAGGGCGCTCTACACCCTCGGCTCCGTTTTAGCATTTTTTTGAGAACGTTTTTTAGGAAAAATCATTGACGAAATTCAAATCGGGGCATTAAAAAAGAACATCAAAAACCCCCATATTCCCGCACATGTATACAAAATGCAAATTACATGCCAACACTATAAAAAAAACAAAATTGGCCAGAGACTAAACTGCGCGCGCTGAAAGCCGTGTAACCACGTAGCTACTCCACGACTGTGCAGACACCCGCTGTGTACACTATCCGTCTATGCGGCAAAAAACACTTGATCCTGGGCCGGGCGAGTGGACGTCTAGTGTGTAGTATCCATGTCTACTCGGTGTGTATCTTTGTGGTAACTACCATGAGAAATTGGCCGTGGACCTCACATCTCCATAAACGCCAATTTTTCACGCATTTTTTTCCAACATCGTTCGTGCACTGCAATGTTGATATAAATTCAACATGTCTAAATAATACATTGACGTAAAGGTCATTTCCAACTCTGTTTACACAGGGATACTAATCCATTTTCGTGATTGCACATATCCCGAAATTCACCCTGTTCAGTTACCAACTTACGGATCGCACGTTACAGGTTTGACCATGATATTTCCAAAGGTGGTATCGGGATACGCGAGGGCAGACCATTGATCCTCGTGTAAATCAATGGTCTATAACCAAATGGGCTGCTTCATCAAACCAATAATTCTTATCTTATGATAGCTATTACAATCATTTTTAATTGTAAACAATAACATATGAATGGCGTATTAACCATTTACAAATTTCAAGTTTTTTATTTTTTTCTTTTTTCAAAATTTCACTAATTTGTTGAAGTTTAACCAGCGCAATGATTTCCAAATAGTAGTGGAATGTTAAAATGACCTCGGTTCATTTGTGTTATCCCGTGTTTATCAACAAACAACTGAGTATGTCCTTGAGTGAAACATTTTTACTTTCTTTTTTTTCAATTGACTTTCAATTTTTGAAATCTTCGTGACGTTTTGAAGTTACACAATTGTGTTTACGTTATGTGGTATATTGACGCTACTTTGAAGAAGGGAACAGTCCATTCAATCAGGTAAAATCAGGTATGTATTAAAATGTTAACACGTTGAAGCGCAATCCAATTACCTATCGTCTTTGGTTGAGTATATATTAATATCCCTCCAACACAGATTCGATCTGTGTAGGTAACAGACTACACCCATCAAATGTGTGTTTATCGGCTTTGCCCAGCGGCCAACCCTCTATTGGGTTATCCCCTAACCAGATTCATTGTGTAGTAACAACCTGGATGGTCCCTACACAGATCGCTCTGTGTCGTGTGATATAACCCACTGACACGACGAACGGTAATTGGATTGCTCTTTAGTGGTGTCGCACACAAATTACATACCTGATTTACCTGGTTGATGCTTGTTTCCCTTCTTCAAAATATTATCCTTATTACAAAATCACGTAAATACAATTGTTTAACTTCCACACGTCCAAGATTTCAAAAATATGAAGCCGTTATGGAAAAAAGCAAAAACTGATCGTTTCACTCCCACCGCTCTCAATATTTGTTGTTTATACCACGCTTTAACACAAATGCCGCTGCGTATTTTAACATTCCCATTCCCGGCTATTGTGATATCATCACGCGTCTTAACCTTCATAAATTGGTGAAATATGGAAGTGTACCATCAGAAAAGGCACGGAATTTGGCAAATGGTTAATATGCCATTCCATGATTTTATTAATTTTCAATTTAACATGATTGTTAACTCATGAACGCGGCCGAGAGGAACCGCAAGGCACGAAAACGTTGTAACCGAGGTCGGAAAATGCTTGTTCGTGCTCTGGCCGTCAACAACTATTTTTGGTCGCGCAAATGACTCTCATTGCGTTTCCTTGCTTGTGGGCCGTCTTAACCGGAAAATGACGCGATGTTTTTCGTGGAATCTGGGCCGTCTTCCCGGAAAGACCCGATGTTTTTCGTTGCACCTGGGTCGTCTTTCCGGAAAATCTCGTGTTTTCGTTTGCATCTGGGCCGTTATTCTGGAAATGATGCGATGCTTTTCGCTGCATTTGGGCCGTATTGCCCGCAGAAGGCGCAATGCTTTTCTTCAGTACAAATGCCCATAGACAATTTAGATTTCGATAGTGAATAGCGCCACCAATTTTTTTTTTTTTTTTTTTTTTTTTTTTTTTTTTTAATGGAGTTTTTTTTTTTCGATCAAGCTATTGGGTTATATGCATAAGCGTATTCATGACGTAAACCGAGCATGACTTAGCATAATAGCGCACGCACGACTATGATTTAGCGTAATAGCGCCACTCACGACTGGCCGAACTATAAGCTACAATTCATGCGGATCAGTGTGCATCCATTATTTATTTATTTATTTATTTTATTTATTATTTACCCTGTTTTATTGCATTTTCACGGCTATGTTTTTCGTTGCACCTGGGCGTCCTTTCCGGTAAATGGCGCATGTTTTTCGTTGCACCTGGGCCGCCTTCCGGTAAATGGCGCGATTTTTTTTTTTTCGTTGCATTTGGGCCGTCTGCCGGGAAATGGCCGATGTGTTCGTTGCATCTGGGCCGTTATTGACTTGACGCTACTTATTCCTGTGCCGGGAAAAACGCCGAGATGCAATGAACGCAAGCGTTGCCTCGTTGCATCTGGGCCACGTTAACAATAAAATAGATTTGCTTTTCCTTGCATTGGCCGTCTGCGGCAAAACGCCCGGTCGCTGTGTTAGGGTTAATAATAGATAAGAATTATTTTTTAATCTCGTAGAGTTTGGATGAAGCATCCATTGCGTTATCGTCATGATTTCCACACGGTTCACTAGGTCTCCTCGTAAATCCCGAGATTCACTGAATTATCCTCGGCCAAACCTGCGAAGTGCATCCGTAGTTTGGTAACGGAACATGGTGAATTTCGGGATATTTTGCAATGCGAAACTCGATGAGTCTCCCTTGTGTTAAAATTAGTTTGATATACCTTATTACGTCATCACTTGATTTATTTTATACACATGAATAGCTTTGGACACATTACCTGGTGCACGTAATATTATCAGAAACTTCATGGAAAATTTGCAGTTTATGGTGATTGAAAAATTTAAGTGGTATGTATAATTAGTTTCATGAACATGTTAACCATGCATTTGGGGCATATACGAATGACTAACTAACTTTTGAAAAGTTTTTAGATCACAATAAGTTTGTAAACAGGAAAAGTAACACTCTGGAACGCATGAAGTACCGATCGTCTGTGTAGTGGGTGTTTATCCCTACTAAGTACCAGATATTCGATCTGTGTAGATGTCCCCTACTCTTTTCGATAAATGTCTGCCTTTTTTACGTGTTCAGGAATTATCCCTGATACACGGACCAACAGCTTTACATGACAGACATGAGGGCCGGACACCCATTGCATACACCTGCACATTTTTACGCAAGGGTGGGAAGCGAGGAGAACTTCCCTAATCACACTGCTGCGCACTTATGCAATTTCCGACCTTATAGAAAGCATATGAGTAGACAGGAACCCGACTCTCGCGGGGGCTCGAACCAGGGCCCCTTGGTCGATCTTTTATACTCTGCCGACGGTTCAGCGCCGTAGACCGTAATTCGGCCACCTCGCCCTATTGTTCGAAAATATCTAACCGTAAATGGATATAGAGTAGCCTCAGATGGGCGGCCGAGTGTGTTACGCAATCACAACATCATTTGCATGACAGTACTGAAAATTATCTATGACTGAACTGAAATTTGGTAGGCTCTAAAACACAATAAGCTCGCTCGTGTTACTATTTACAGTTCTACAATCTTACATATTGGCTGATTGGACATTAATTCGTTTCATATCTTGGTTGATCCAGTGAAAAATTGTTAATATTCGGTATGTGAATCAAAAAAGTTAAAACAAGCGGCGAGTGCAGTTCAATATCAATAATGGCATGTTATTTAATTCTTTTTGCTATCAGATTTGCTCTCTGTCATTCTGTTTGCCGCGCCAAAAAATGCCCGTAGGGTAGAAAGGCACATTTCTTCAAAGCGTGCTGAGCTCCTAACATTTAATTCATCATGTATGTTATCAATGATGATTTTGTTTAATTTCAGATATTTGAGATCCAAATTTAAAAACACTTGTTGATCTGTGTGGTCCCAGTCAAAGAACAATGGGAAATACTGTATGTCTGCCGAGTCCCATAATCAAAGTTTCACGTTCATTCCTCACACTCCGTTTGGAGCTTCCGCGGTTGGAAATATTACCATGACCCTTCACATCTTCTTTTTCGACTTACAATTGGGACAATTCCATTTGTGCCAAAAGGATTGAGCACAGCTTCGTAATATTTGAAATATCTTGTTGCACCTTTCAAGAGAATATAATTTGGTCTGGATACTTGGTTCTGCTGCTAAAATAATCTACTTTATGCTGTGTTCCATTGCCACGATATGTATATGCCTATGAAATGAGGGCGACATTGCACGTTTACCTTGTCGCATTATTTCCTCTCTGTGCCACATAGTTCAGTCCAACAGACTGCATTGTGGTCGGAAAAGTCACATTTTCTCATGTCACAACAAACCATGATGGAGGACATTCACAAGACAAGTTTTTAGAATTTGTTAAATTGTACATAATGGGATCGACTAAAAAAGAAGATTCAGAACAAGCAGCATACACTCAAGAACCTAGCCCAGGTATATGGTAAGAATACCAACCATTTTCCGAAAATCCAAACAAAAAACAAAACGTCGCACAAAAGTTGAATGCTTGCCGCCCGTTCTGTGAAGCTTAAAGTCTCAATCTGTAGATAGCACGCGATATGCAATCTACAGATTGAGTTTCTCGATCAATCGGACGTCAACAACTGTTTTTTTTAGGCATTGGTGGCCATTGCCACTGTGACACTTTACCCTCAGAACACCCATTACTGTCTATTTCCCCTCGGCCACTTTCCCCTGTGGAGATCGCCAAAAACTAATTGCTTTCTATTGCCGTTGGCATTGATCGGATGAGAGAAACCCTGTGGGGGGGGGTTGCAGTTTGTGGCAATTTCTGGAACAAGGATGCTGACATTATTAACTAGTAACAGCATTTACCAAACTTGAAAAGCATGTTGTCGTCAGCTCACAGACCATTGCTATTGTATATGTGCTAATCCTGGCTAATCCATCTTTCACTTGCCAGATCAATATCTTACTACATGCCTAAAGTACAATGCCTGAATTCCGGTCTGAATGCAATTGTGTCGCAAAACATGCTAGATACACTGTTAAATTCTGTCGGGATGTGAACACCTTGCTTTTTGGTCCAGAAACATTGACACCCACAAACTGCCACTCCCCCCCCCAAAGAACTCCTCCAGTTTTACAGAATGTAAACATTCAAATTGTTTTCAAACTCGTGAGAGGGCGATTTCAGTAAAGGGTCCTTTTCATTATGTCAATTTTTTTCCCATGTCATTATGTCCCTTTAAACCCTAAACGTCCCCCCCCCCCCGAGAGTCAAGGAGAATCAATCAAGGATGCCAATTGATTCTCATGACACCGGACTTTAACAACTATATTTTACCTGAAATGATTCTCATTGGTTTTTGGACGTCCTCCGTAAAACAACCTCATTGATTTTGGTTGAGTCTCGTCCATCTCCCGCAGGAGAAGTTGAGAAACCAATTGATTCGGATTGATTTTGACGAAATCCATGCACGTAAAACAGATTTGCACAGCCTACCGATGTCCCACGGGGGGCTTTTCCCCCCACTGTGGGCTATGTCGGACCTCCGATTTAGCAGATGCGTCAAGGTCAAATTGTGCACACCCGAAAGAGCGTTACATTCGGCCATGATTATCATTGATCTGGATGCTTTCCTGGAAGAAGATGTTGAAAATCAAATGATTATTGATTTTCGGGACGGCTTACCGGCAGCAGAACACCCAATGATTTGTTGACTTTTGGACGCTTTGCCGGCAGAACACCCAATGTTTCTATTGACTCTAAGCCATTAAACAATATCACTACAAAAATTAACTAGAAGTCAATGAGCTGAGGTTGGAAAATGCACAAAGTCCAAAAAAGATGCGAGACGTCATCATACCAACACTCATAACGGGCAAGGAAATGATGGTGGCAGAGGACTCCCTCGTGGCTTGCCATCCCTTCTCATGGGACTGTGCGCCGGAGGCCACGGGTTCGAATCCCGCCACCGACGTCGGGTCGTCTTTAGCTTATACCCTTTACCCTTCCCTTCCTTCCTCTCTAGAAACCAAAATGACTAGGGGTAGGGGATTAACAGTTCCTTTTTCCAGGTAACGGAATTTCACTGCATTTTTTCTCAAGAGTATTTCACTCTTGGGGTTTTAAAATTCTCAAGAGTGAAATGTCAAATTGATGAGTGAAATGTTGCGTCTGAAGATGTGAATGTTGGTTGAAAAGTGAACCAGATTACGTGAAAGTAGCGTAACCACATTGTTGCCAAGACTATTTCATGTTAATAAGTGGTAATTGATAAATTAGGAGATTGCCCCTTTAATTGTAAAAATGGAATGGTTGTTTAATTGGTGGAAGGAAATGAAGGGAATAACTACTTGGTAAAATAAAGTTAATGCCACCTTTAATGATCAATTGAAATTGAAAATGGCTCTTGAAATGAGTAAATGAAGACACGACCTTTAATGGTGACTGGAGAATGGCCCTTGGTAAATGAGGAGCGGCCCTTTATTGGTAATGGGGGGGGGAAAGGAGCAGACATTTAATTGGTAAATGAAGGGAGGCGGCCCTTTTAATTGGTAAATGAAGGAGCGGCCTTTAATTGGTAAATGAAGGAGCGGCCTTAATTGGTAAATGAAGGAGCAGCCATTTAATTGGTAAATGAATGAGCGGACCTTAATTTCTAAATGAAGGAGCTGCCCTTTAATGGTAAATGAAGGAGAGGCCCTTTAATGGTAAGAAGGAGCGGCCCTTTAATGGCAAAATGAAGGAGCGGCCATTTAATTTGCAAATGAAGGAACGGCCATTTAATTGGCAAATGAAGGAACGGCCCTTTAATTGGCCAATGAAGGCATAGCCCTTAATGGCAAATGAAGAACAGGCCCCTTAATTGGCAAATGAAGGAATGGCCCTTTAATTGGAAATTGAAGCATGACCCTTTAATTGAGAAATAAAGGGAAGAATGGACACTTTAATGATTCCCCTCCCACCATGAAGCATACGTGTGGGTTCGATCACCGTGCAATGTCTCTATCTGATTATACTTTTAAACCAGTAATGGCCCCTCGTGCAGGACTACCATGTCACTACCTGACCCCTCCCCAAAAAGTGAAGTTTGCAATGGATACAAGTTGATAAGCCCCACTTCACTCCCACAATTTAATATTTCAACATCATTGTATTGACATAATTGCAGCTAACAGTGTCTCCATTCATTTCCTAGTCATTGATCCCCCCAATTTACAGTATTTAGTAGAGGCAGGGGTTATCACTAGTGGCCCCCCATCGGGCCAAATCCGGCCCGCCAACCATGGATTTTTGGACCCTTGACTTCCTCTAAAAGATAAAGGGAAAAAGAAGAAATTCTGGTTGTATTTGGCCAGCAGGTAGGGAACTTTCAAATATGTTCGGCATTCTCGGCCCTTCATCTAATATAATTGAGAACCCCGGTTAGTAGAGGGAAGGTGTGAACATGACAGAATTATGCTCCAGCATCTAATGTTGATGGGTAATGATAAAGTGTGCAGTGTCCTATTATGCATGATTGGATAATGAGAAATGTCATTGATCTAGAGACCAGGTGAATGTAGTGACCTGGAAAAAACGGCACATCAGATAGGCGGTCAGGACACTGTCAGTTGTATGGAAAATTACCATGTGCTTCAGCATTCAACCACAAAAGCAACAAGTCCGATTATTCTTCTCATGTTTGAAAAGATAATGTTAACACCATGGGGTGGCCTCCTTAATAATACTATCATTAAAACCCTTTTCAATGAAAGCCGATTTTTAGGTGGTTTGTGAGTGTCTGGATGCGTAATGTACATCGGCAAGATGACAAAATCGATTCGCGATGCATGGAATTTATTTAGCAATGGTAGCTAGCTAGGTTTGAAATGCACTTTGGAATCACCCGGACTCGAAAATCCCGTGCGTGATATTGACTCCCACTTTATTTTCAAGAGTGAGTTTGAAAGTTGTGCGTGACAATTGCTTATCTCCGAGAGAGTGAGTGAGATTGCTTAGGTAAGAGGTACCATAAGGATTTTCCGCAAGTATTCTCTGGGGGAAAAATGTCCAGAGCCACTGAAAGTCAAAATGACTCTGA
>JAMKCH010043251.1:0-27838 GCA_023653785.1 Ophioderma brevispina
TTTTTTAGGACCAAAATTGGCATGGAAAAAGGTGTCATTGATATACCAGAAAGCTGAAAATGAGACCCGTGTGTGAATGTATTTGTCTTGTCAATCCCCCTGCCATGTAATAAGATGCATGTAAACCAATGGGCCTGTTTCAATTTGCGAATTTTAATAATAAACTGGTGAAAAAATGGATATCCGATGGACTTGTGGACAACGGGGCATGTGGGTGCCAACAGTTGAAAATAGTGGGCGGACGGGTGCCGTTTAACACCCAGAAACCTTGTAACATCACTCGCGGCAACTCAAAATGATGTGGCTGGGTGATGTTTATTTTAACATTCAGTATTTTGGCTCCTGCCAAGATCTTCCACACAATGCCCTTTCAGTCTATTTCCCTGTAACCCACTTCTGATGCAATTCAAAATGTTAAATTTTTCTTTTTCTCAGCGCTTTCAGACTAAAACTATTTCTGTCAAATAAATCGATGAGAATGAACTTTATTTGAGATCTAGTTCGGACTTAATACCAAGAAGATTATCACACGTCTAATGGATTTGTCGCTTGTAATAATGTGGATAATGAGTAAATGGTTGACATACTGGAGTGGATAGACGAAAATAGGTTAGCCAAACAAAGAATAGGGTAATGCAGCGGGGAGAAGAGGGGGAAGGGGGAAAAAGAGAAAAGAGACAAGAGAAAAAAAGAGGGGGAGGGGCAATTCGGTGAATAAAAACATAACACATAGTCATGGTATCATTCAGACCAGCTTCTAAACGACAGCTGGTCGGCGTCTCTGCATTATCACATCAGCACATATGCGTAAAATACAATATATGAATAGGCATACACATACTTTAGGCCACCGCCTCGCAAATGCTGACTGATATTTCAATGCTGGTGGATTCATATTTTTACATTTTTGTTGATATTGGAGACAATGACGTGTAAAAAAGTAGTTTAAAATCAATCAAAAATAGTTAGAGGTATAGCTGGTTTAAGGCTAGGGTAAAAAAATGGACATAACTTTATTTATCTTTAAATCTTCATTTTTCTTGTGAGCGGTTTGTCTAAGTAAAGCATCTCTTTTGATAGGCCTACTGATTACAGTGATTTATTTGATTATATAGAAAAGTCATATCAAAGTGGCCCCTGGTTCAATTAAAGTGGTCCCTGCTCACTCCAATCTTTTTGAACCAGGGACACTTCTTTCACAAAGTCTCCCTTGTAGTGAGCTAAGAGTGCAACATGCTGTGTCCTTAGGAAAACATCACTCTTTATCATACCATCATGTAAAGCCCTCGATTTTCATTGATCATTGCCTCAAATTACTGACTAGATATATCCCGTATCACCCCTCAGAGCGCGTCTCAACGTCCGTACATGTCAGTTAGGAACTGTGCATGCGTGACCATGCACATGACACCAAAATCAGAAAATTTAGCGTTCATTTTTTATGTAATCACTGCTCTAATTTAGGCGATTTGTTAGCAAAGTTGAAGCGAGTTGGAACCAAATTCAGTCATAACGCTCTCAATACCTAAAATTAAATAGACCAATAATGTGTGTGTGATGGGAACAAGATAATTTTATGGCTGATTTATTTTCAAAGATTCTTGTCGCTGCAAATTTGTCACCCTTGCACGCGTTTAAAACAATATGCCTACGTCAATTTACCGTAAAGTCTTGTTTGTTTTGCGAGTCACCCGTATAATTTTCATTAGGCCCTATGTTTGTGCTTCATTTTGTTCTGCCTTGGTATGATAAAATTGGTTATTAGTCCCAGTTTTTGAGTGACACAGATTATATCTAGTCTCGGATTCTGTATCTGGCTCGAGCTGTGCCTCACCAGCCAACAGACTCCTCGCTAGATATAATCCGTGATCCACCCCAACACTCACCTAATAACTAATAGTATCTCCTTCACAGGGGCATGAAGGCCTAATGTCAACATCATGTTCATACTTAAGTATAAGGAGGGTAGGTGGTGTCTTAGGCGGTCTCTTTGTCTTCTGTACTCTCCGTTCAGTTCAGTGAGGTAACATCACTCTGTATCTCTTTAAGGTGTGTTCGTGAAGGCACTTGATATCAATAGTTATTCATCATGTTCATACCTACTGTCATCATAGGGAGTGTTAGGGGGTGTCTTAGGTGGTCTTTTGTCTTCTGTCCTCTCAGTTCAGTTCATTGAGATAAACATCACTCTGTATCTCCTTACCCGCGTGAATGAAGGGCCTATGTCAAATCATAATGTTCATACCTACGGTCCTATAGGAGTTGATAGGTGGTTTGTCTTAGGCGGTCTCGTGTCTTCTGTACTCTCAGTTCAGTTCAGTGCGGTCACATTCACTCTGTATTCTCCTTTACAGGTGCGTGAAGGCCTTGATATCAACATCATCATGTTCTACTACTTGTATCATATGGGTGATAGGTGGTGTCTTAGGCGGTCTCTTTGTCTTCTGTACTCTCAGTTCAGTTCAGTGATCATAAAACAGACTTCTTGTATCTCCATTTACAGTGCGTGAAGGCCTTGATATCAACATCATCATGTTCATACCTACTGTCATCATAGGGTGATCGGTGGTGTCTTAGCTGTCTCTTTGTAGCTTGTTACTCTAAGTTCAGTTCAGTGAGGTAACATCACTCTGATCTCCTTTACAGGTGCGTGAAGCCTTGATAGCAACATCATCATGTTCATACCTACTTTCATATAGGAGTGGTAGGTGGTGTCTTAGGTGGTCTCTTTGTCTTCTGTACTCTTCATTTCCGTCATTAGCATAAAAGCATCGGATCTCCTTTACAGGTGCATGAAGGCCTCATGTCAAATAATCATTCATACCTTATGTCATCATAGAGTGCGTATACCTGGTAGGTGGGTGTCTTAGGGGCCTCTTTGTCTTCGTACTCTCAGTTCAGTTCATTGAGATAACATACTCGTATTCCTTCACAGGTGACTGAAGGCCTTGATGTCACATCATCAGGTTATACCTACTTGTCATCATAGGAGGGTAGGTGGTTGTCTTAGGTGGCCTCTTTGTCTTCTGCACTCTCAGTTCAGTGAGATAACATCACTCTGTATCTCCTTTAAAGGTGCGTGAAGGCCTATGTCAACATCATCATGTTCATACCTACTGTCATCATAGAGTGCTCACAGTAGGTGGTGTCTTCGTGGCCTCTTGTCTTCTGTATCTCAGTTCAGTTCATGAGATGACATCACTCTGTATCTCCTTCACAGGAGGCATGATTGAAGGACTTGATGTCAACATCATCATGTTCATACCTGCCTCATCATAGGAGTGGTAGGTGGTGTCTCAGTGGCCTCTTTGCCATCTTTATTTCTATGTTTTTACCGTATGTTCCTTAAATCAGTGATTCACTCTTGTTAACCCCTGTTCTGTCCTGTTTTGTTCTGTCCTGTTTTTCTGTCGCACCCTGCTGGCTCACAAAATAAATAAGTTCTATCTCCCACTGGGTGGGTCACTCCTTAAAGGTCACATGATCTTATGGCCTCTCCCACACCCCTCTTCCTCTATTTTTTTTTATAGATATACTCCCTTTAATTGATATCCTAATGATTTAATTACCCAATCTGATTCAGCTGTTGTTAAGTATGCTAATATCATATGGGTAATTCTGTGTAATCTAATCACCTTTGTTATGTATGGATATCATTGGTAATATATTACTTCAATTAGCTTCAATTCATATGTCAATCTTTCTTTTAACAATTGTATTTGATTGCAATATCAGGATTTTTTTATTTTGTTTTGTATAATCACTGAGAGGTGGTGAGAATAAAAATGAACTTGAACTTGATTGTTGTCTGTACTCTCAGTTCAGTTCAGTGAGATAACATCACTTCTGCCTTATTTTCTCCTTTATAAGTGTGTGAGGGACTCTTTATGTCAACAATCATCAGTTCATACCTACTGTCACATAGGAGTGGTAGGTGGTGTTCTTAAGGGTGGCCTCTTTGTCTTCTGCACTCTCAGTTAAGTGATTGATAACATCACTATGTATCTCCCCCTTACAGGTGTGTGAAGGCCTAGATGTCAACATGCATCATGTTCAGACCTACTGTCATCATAGGAGGAGTGGTAGGTGGTTTGTCTTAGGTGGTCTCTTTGTCTTCTGTACTCTCAGTTCAGTCAGTGAGATAACATCACTCGGTATATCCTTTACAGGTGTTTGAAGGCCTAGATGTCAACATCTCAGGTTAATACCTACTGTCATCATAGGGAGTGGTAGGTTGAGTGTCTTAGGGGTCTCTTTGTCTCGGTTATTATCAGTCAGTGTAGTGAGAGAACATCAATCTTGTATTCTCCTTTACAGGTGTGTGACGGCCTCGATGTCAACATCATCATGTTCATACCTACTGTCATCATGGAGTGGTATAGGTGGTGTATTAGGTGGTCTTCTTTGTCTTTGTACTTCCTCAGTTCAGTTAGTGAGATAAAATCCTCTTGTATATCTCCTTTCCAGGTGTGTGATGTGACGGCTAGATGTAAACATTCATAATGTTCCAGACATTACTGTCATCATAGGAGTGGTAGGTGGTGTCTTAGGCGGTCTCTTGTCTTCTGCACAACGAGATGCCTTGGTTAAGAAGAGCGCACAAAATGCATCTTATGTAGTATTTACTGATTTGTTTAAATAAGAATATCGAACAAATCAGAAATCAGTTTTTGCTTATCTGTATCAAGTGTAAGTACTCTAGCATAAACTATTAATAGTGGAGACTAAAAGCACCAAATAAGGATAAAATCAATTTTTAGTCATTGACAAGTCCCGACCAAATCAATCGGAAATCAAGACAAGGGCCAGCTGTTTCTTATTTGTTTGTCACACGGGGGCTCAGCCAATGTATGTAGATATGTGAAAGGATGATGTTAAATAAAATAATGTCACTATGTGAAATCGGCAAACTCGCAATTTCAAGTGTTAAAAAAAACAAATACGAGCGGCAAAAACGTCGTTTGTGAAGCGTTTGTAATGTCAAATACGTAACTATGTGACAAACGACAAAATACTAATTCTACCGTGAACGGCAAATACGTCGCACAAATACGTCACTATCTGCCCCGCGGCGAGTTCTTCAAAATGCAGATACGATGCTATGACCTGCGCAGTATAGATTTTCGACAATACGTCGGATGTGAGGCGGACAATTTCACGTTTTTGTAAATAGTCTAATTAGTTAATTATTTTACTAATTAAGTACTTTGAGGTTTAAACATTTGGTGATATGCTAGACTAGTACAAAACAAACGTGCCAAAATTTCTCAAAAAAGTCAAAGTTGAATAAGTCTGTAGAGTGACGCGGCCGATGATATGAATTTTATCTAATAACACAATTATTTTATTTTTGGTGAAAAAAAAATGATTGGTTGACTTGTAAGCCCATAGAGTAATATGTTAAATTTACTATTGGTCGACAAAATGGTGGCAATTTTCGCTAATAACATCAACACCAAACATCTGTTAGGACCCGGATTTTGCCATCATAAATAGTAGTTTCTTCATGAGATATCAAAATATTGATCACTTTTGGTGAAAATGTGAAATCTGGGATTATGGGAAGAGGGTTTTAGTGATGCGGGCATGGGACCTTTAAGAAATCAAAATCAACTGAGGCCTAACTACAAGTATCAAACTTGTTTGGATGATTGACATAGTTCACAATTGAAGAAGCATAATTGCAGTTCAACGATAATGTCTTCATGGTGAAGAATTTCCAAGTGTGCTGCACATTTAAACTTCAAGGATAACAAGTCCGAGGGAATCTTCTCAGTTTAATTTCACTTTCAGTCCTGAAGATTAGCTTTGTCCAGCAGTCAAGAAAACCTAGGTCCCTTGATGACAACTAATACTTCCAACTATCCCAGGGATGCCAATCTCTCCAACGTAAGTTTTTTTCACAAATGTCCAATTTCTGGAATCAGTTTTTGATGCAGCTCTTAATTGGGCTCAGATACGGCAGCAAACTAAATGTAGATCAAAACCTTATTTATAAATTCTGTACTAGCAAAATAGTTCCATTGCAGTGTCCTGATATAATATAGCTCAGCCTTTTATTTCCTTTCAGTCTTGAAGATAAAACTTTGCCAGCAGGTCAAGAAAACGACACTTTAGGTCCCTTGATGACACAAATACTTACAAATATCCAGGATGCCAATCTCAACAAAGTCAGTCTGTCATAAATTTTGGCATTAAAGTTTTGACTCAAGCTTTTAATTCTGGCTTCAAATACGACACGAAACTAAAATGTGTAATCAAACCCTATATTTAGAAATAAGGGGGCTGCAGGATAATTTATGGGCGAATAATGTGTCCGAGGCGGGGAAAAAACTAATAATGGGCGAGGCGCAGACGAGCTTATTATGCAAGTGTTTCTGGCACGAGGATTTACATTAGGAGACCATAAATGACACTGAAAACCTTTATTTCTATTCTATTACATAAAACAGCTTGATTAATAAGAAAATGCTTTGGCGACTCATTATTGCAGAATACTGGGCAGTGAATACCAAGCCGGATGCTCCATTTTCACTAATGGGCAGCAGAGGTATTAGAATTATAAATTAAGCTGGTAACTGCTCAGATCTACTAACTCTGCAGATAAAATTTACTGGCCAAGAGTTCACTTGCAATGTCCTGGCTATACTAGAAGCACTTAGCTATAATACATAAAATCGGCATTACATAACATTATGCAAAATATCTGGTAGGCCTATGCTCAGATCTACAACTCTGCAGATTCAAACTACGGACAAGAGTTCACTTGCAATGCCTGGTATACTGAAGCAAGGCTATCAAACCTAACTAGGCGATAATCAGATTATGCATAAAACTATCTGGTAGGCTACGCTCCGATCTACCAACTCTGCAGATCAAATCTATTGGCCAAGAGTTCACTTGCAATTGTCCGGATATACTAGAAGCAATTAGACTATCATACCTAAAAATGAGCCTATTACATCAGCATTATGCATAAACATATTGGTAGGCCCACTGCTCAGATCTACCAACTGGCAGATAAATCTATTGGCAAGAGTTCACGTCAATGTTCTATATACTAGAAGCAATTAGCTATCATCCAAAAATAGGATATTACATGCCAGAATCTTATGCATAAACATATGCTGGTAGGCCCTACTGCTCAGATCTACCAACTCTTGAAGATCAAATCATAATGGACAAGGAGTTCACTTGCAATGTCATGATTTTGTTACTAGAGCAATTAGCTACCATATCTAAAATAGGCTATTACGCATCAGGCATACCCAAAAATTAGAAATCGTATACTGCTTAGATTCTACCAACTCTGCAGATCAAGGTTTGGATAAGAGTTCACTTGCAATGTCCTGCATAAACTAGAAGCAATTAGCTACCATACCTAAAAAAATAGGCTATTACAGCAGCATTATGCATAAACATCACCTATCTTAACATGGTCCAGTTGGATCTCGCACTTATTATCTCATCTGGATAGTCACATACTTTATCCTACAAAAGAATTCAATGACGATATAATTACCTATGTCATGATTATGTTAATTCCTCAGAATTAAATCTGCCGATTAGATTTAGAAATACTTGTCCGACCTTGCATGAATTGCTAACAGCAATACCCGGGGGTGGGGGTACACTCTCATATGAAATGAATATGTGTGTAAGGCTCACGCTCCCAAACCCAAGGGCATTCGGTCACAGAGGACTGAAAAATAGGGATCTTTGGGTGAGAGACAGCCAAATTGCTCCAAGGGGTTTTCCGAGAGACAAAATTGCATAATTTTCCAAAAATGGGGTCTTTGGGTGAGATTTTGCTAAATTTTCTAATCAATAGAGGTTTTTTTGTAGAAAATGTTTTCCCAAAAATAGGGGTTCTTTGGGTGACAGTGGTAAAATTTTCAAAAAATATGGGGTAATGGTGAATGTTTCACAAAATATGGGGTCTTTTGGTGACAACAATGCTGAAAAAGCCTTACGTGTCACTTCCAAGATGGGAGTTACCCTTCCCCCACCCCACCCCCCGTGAGCAATATGGGATAGCGCCATCTCTTGGTAAGATTCATATCAAATCAATCAATGTGCACGAATCACAAAGGAGAGCGCTTTGAATTTGAGTGGTGCTCGCAATTTGATTGGAGGATTGCACTATAATTATGTCCACAGAAGAGTATAAACTTCACTTTGATTTTGAAATTCTTCAAGAACAGATCATATCGAGGGAGCTGAAATTGACTTAGTCATAACTGCAATCAACAATGACGGGACGATTACTAAAATATGATGAAACTAATCATTAAATGACAAGAACAGATCATATCGAGGGAGCTGAAATTGACTTAGTCATAACTGCAATCAACAATGATGGGACGATTACTAAAATATGCTGAAACTAATCATTAAATGACAAGAACAGATCATAGCGAGGGAGCTGAAATTGACTTAGTCATAACTGGAATCAACAATGACGGGACAGTTACTAAAATATGACGAAACTAATCATTAAATGAGCAGACCTGTATTTCTGTGTGATTCGTCTTTATCTACCAAGTCTATACTTTTGATGAACAAATCTGATTGTTTTCTACCGCTCGGGAAATGTCTATACCTCAACAACCTATAGGTTGCAATTTTGCATTCTACAATACCAGAAAAAAAATCTCCAGCAGCTTTTCTAGAAAGATCTATAAGCATTGCATTATCACAATGTAGCACTAGGAAAATCTATTTTTCGCTTGCATGACATTCTTCTTATCGTGTCCAAACACACTGGTTCTCAAATATGATCCATCCAGAGATAGGTCAACGTCTGGCTGCTTCATTGAATTCCGCAAGGCTCTTGAATTTGCATTGTTGCTCCAACAGTGGGCAGACCAAGAGATTCCATTTGGGGTGGGCACTCCCATCTTGGAAGCGACGCGTATGTAAGGCTGTTAAGACCCCCCCTTTTCAATATCGCGATCGTTTATGTCGTTGTCACCCAAAGACCCCATATTTTGTGAAAATTGTCACCCAAAGACCCCTATTTTGGGAGAGAGAAAATTTTCACTCAAAGACCTCTATTTTTGGGGAAAATTTTGCAAAAACCTCACCCAAAGACCCCATTTTTTGAAAAAATTTGCTAATTTATCACTCGGAAAACCCCTATTTTGGAGCAATTTGGCTGTCTCTCACCCCAAAACCCCCTTTTTCAGTCCTCTGTCACCGAATGCCCTTGGGTTTGGAAGTGCGAGCCTTACACCCATATCCATTTGTTTCTCCCCCCCCCCCGGTTCCATTGTCTGTAGTGCTGTTCCACAACCACAGATAGTGTCCTGATCTGCTTCCAGGAAGTCCCCCTTCTGCAAGGAAACCTTAGATCGCCCGATTCCGGTTCTCAATCTGTTGAGACATTGCCTATCAGCTCATACGGAGTCAGCTCCAGGTGGAAGATGCTCATTATGTTCATTACCAATAGCTGTTATATTATATAGCAAGTCTTTCTTTCCACAAGGCGACTCTCTTAAACTCCTTAGAGACTTTTTCAAGGGGTTGAACTTTCCTTAACTCTTGCACGATGAAATAAGGTATATACGTATACTTTCCCTGCTAGGAATCGTTTCTCAAAAGAGACCTAGAGAAATTGAGGGTTTTTATGATGAGATTTGAGAGATAAAGGTGGGATTCTGAATGACATGGAGGAAAGCTCAACAAGAGGTAACGGGGGAATATCGCTAAACACGGCTGAGACGGTATCCTGACATGAATAGAAGGCCTGGTATTCAGGGAACATAGACAAAACTTTACTTAAAGGTCCCAGGAAATGCAAACAGCATTGATGTGGTTTGTGTCAAGTCTACAAAGGAGGGACAGAAAGCATTCAATGTTTGGGTTAGTGACCAGGGTTAGTGATGACATCATAAATTTTGTGGTATCATTGATTTTTCAGAGAGTAATAGAAAATTCCAGGTGACTGGTGTGAATCTATTCATGACACTAACTGAAAATCAATAGTTTCACTAATGATGTCACTGGTAGTGTATTCTTTTTCCTGGCCCTATTATTGGAATGGAATGTCCCATAAAGATTTGGAGTAGGTTTATCATCTCATTTCCTGGGACCTTTAAAGTAAAAAAGAGAAAAGTGAATACATAGGTTTTTGGCATGACGTCACATTTACAGTTTATTAGAATTGGACAATTTCATTCAAATTAGGCCCTACAGCTTTACTTACATAACTCGATATCTCTCAAAGTCTTAATTCTACATACAAGTTCTACAGTAGCTAAAACCAGAGCTTCACAGCAGATAAAGCTTGCTGTGCTTTACCAATTGGCCCCAGAGGGTGTTTTAAACCAATATCATAATGCAATTTGCCTATACTGTACTATATAAAACTCATGTCAGTACTTAGGGATGAAAAGTGTACAAGAAGCTAGAGGACCACAAAACATTTCATGATCATGCTAAAAATTCCCTAAGTACTAACACTTTGGGGTGAAAATGATGTAAAAGTCAGGGTTTTCATGTGTTAAGAATAGGATTTTGGTGGGATCACATGACCCTATTTAGGTGAAATTTCCCAAAACTGGTGCATTGTGGGATTGACTCAATACACCCTCTGAATTGGCCCATAGAATGGCCAATTCCCTATTCTATCTAACACATTCAAGACCCGTAAAAAAATCCGTTTCGGATATAAGTTGTCTCTGATAGACCTGGGGCCCGTTCCCCAAACTCGTGCGTAACCCTACGTGCATACTAAATCATGCGTATGCCCTACATAACAGACCTTTTCATAACCAGTTTTACACAGTGCTTTGGACAAATTGGTCCACTCAGGCGTGACATAGTAGGCGATTTACAGCTGAGTTTCGGGAACGGACCCCTGGTGACGAAAAGCAAGCTATTTGCTTGTTGGTTGGTTGTTTGAGTTGAATATGGCACCTTCAGCAAAATGGCTATTTGCGCCAGATTAGGTCTACTGTGCAGTACTCTCTAAATGTAAACGAGTGAAAATTTCACTCCCCAAAAGAGTGAAACTCTTGTAAACCACTCGAAATGAGTGAAAAGAGCTCATTTTTGTGTTGTCCTTAATCCCTTTCACTCCTTAAAAGTGTTGTCCTTCGTTTAACTCCTCAAACGAGTGGAAATCCACTCTTTTTGGAGTGATTTTTACTCTTTCTGAGTGGAAATTTGCTCTTTTCACTCATTTCGAGTGGTTTACAAGAGTTTCACTCTTTTGGGGAGTGAAATTTTCACTCGTTTACATTTAGAGAGTAGGCTTATATAATACAATTACATGTTCTTTCATATCTAGAAACAGGTGTGTACTCCCGGTGTATGCCTGCACACCCGTTGGGAACCTGCTTCAATCCATATCTCACTCAATAAAATAGCATAATCTTTTTGGAACCACCAGCCTCCAAGCCCCATTCACATCCAACATGTCCAAGCTCTATGGCTGGAATTCCGAGCGTCAGTAGTGCTGGTCGGAATAACGCTGGTCTTGGAGCTCCTTGGTCTTGGTAGAATACAATCCAACACCCCTAGTGGGGGAAAACTGATCGGTGACGTGTGTACGTGTGAGTGAAGCGAAGCTATTTAGTCCAGATGATTTTCAAGTTGCTTTTTGAATGTCTTTGGCTCTTGGATTAATGTACAAGTGAGTCCGGTAATGATCGAGTTCCGCATTTGTTATGTGTTTACTGGGCATATAGGAATGAAAATTTATAGGTATCTGTATTTGCTGAGAGATTTACTGTGTGAGTCACAAGTCTTTGTGTGAAATTTTCTCAGACTATGTGTACACAGACGCTTCCTGAATATTCAGCGATAGCGATAGGAGATATAATCGTCTTTCAATGTATAAGCACTATTTATCATAGTACTGATTCCCTTTAGAACAGAAGTGGCCAAAAATTTATACATGAATCCATCATACAGAAGTCAAATTGCTCACAATTCTGAACAGTTTCAAAACATACAAAGAAGACAACCGGTACCTCAACGGAACCAAACAACAATGTGCGAGGATGTGCACGGATGGTTACAAGGCTGGCGAGTGGCAAACCCAAGACACGGATTCATTAGTGAAAACAAAACATCAACATAGGGGAGAAGGGGGAAGTTGAGCCACTTTTCATTCTTTTGTTTTCATTCTGCTCAGGGAAATATATAGTAGGAGGCAATTGCAGTGTTACAAATGAAACATGTGTATGTTTACTTGATTAAGGTATCACAAATTTTGACCAATATTTTGCATTATCCTTCAGTGAGATGTCAAAAATATCTTGTAAACTGGCTCAACTTACCCCAGAGGTGGGGTAAGTTGAGCCAGTCATGGGGGTAAGTTGAGCCGTCCATAGAAATGCACAATATATGTGTCATAGCATTGAAATCCAATTTTTCCTTTTTTCTAATTTTTTTTGTTTCAAGGTATTTTGTCAAAAAAATGTTTCATATAGTGAAAGTTTAGTCTAAAAGTTTAAAATACTATATTAAATAATTTTTGATGTGATTCTACTTGATTTTTTTGGTGGGGGGCGGGGGGGGGGGAAATTGTGCACATTTTCATATGCTCAATTTACCCCATGCCCAGTTGCTCAACTTATCCCATAGGGACCATTTGAAGGCACTATCATTGATTTGCTAAATCAGGAAGTCGAAAAAAAAATCAAAAATCAGATTTTTGCACGACTGTAACATGTACAGGTACCCTGCAAATGATAAGATAGCAACCTAATAAAGACAAAAATCAGACATTTTAGCCATTACTGTCCGTACGGATACTTACTACAGCATGTAATCGAATGGAGATTTGTATCTTTGAACTCTGCCGTTTTCTTCCTTTTCTGTCAATTTTTCAGTTGGAAAAAAAAGTAACTTATGGGAATTCCATGCTTATCCATCACTTCTTTAAGCAATTCTGCAAATGTCAAGTATTTTGACTATTTTTGGGAGATCACTGATAGTGTCTTTAAGTCAAAAAGCAAGACTCCTTCAAACTAAAACTTGTTACAGTTACAATCAGTTTTCTAAAGTTATGTTCACATATCACACCCTCAATACACAAAAGAGTGCCATTATAGCTTTCATCCCTGTACGCGGAATTTGACAAAAATCATTTTTTACAGAAAGTTAGAAAAAAGGGCCAAAAATGAACTTTTTAGTGCAACTTTCTAAATGTGCAAGTGATTCCATTTTACACTTGAGAAACCTGTGTGATGCAATGTACTAATATATAGATAGTAGTCTAATGTGAAATAAGTTCTTTGTCTTCTTTTTTTAGAGGGGATGGCTCATCTTACCCTGTGGCTCAACTTACCCCTCTTTCCCCTACAACATTCCCTTTTGAAGATGGTTTCAGATTTATTTACATGAATATACAACAATACAGTGTAAATACAACACTATAGTCATAATGCAACCAGTGGCGTACCGACCGGGGGGCGGGGGGGGGGGGGGGGGGGGGAAGTTGCCCCCTCTGGCTCGAAAAAGCGGGACGATATGGACCAAAATATGCATTTTCTTCCCTCTTTTGGGGGGAATTTCGACCAATTTCAGCCTAAATTTGGGCAAGTTAAAGTAAATTCGGCGATTTTCGCGCGCTACACGTGCATTTCAGGAGTTCAGACTTAATTGGAGCAAATCACCAGGACGACTTAAGAATTTTGCGCCCTCTGTTGGGCGTCTTGGAAATTTTTCCCCCTCTGGATCGACTGCCTCGGTACGCCACTGAATACAACACACGTGTCAATTGCTATCTACCGTAGATCACAGGAGCATATGGCAAATTATGCTCCTGGAATTTGCTCCCCTCCCCAAAATTATTATGATGCTGGTGCCGCTACTGAGAGCCATTTTTACTTAGGCCTATTTTTTTCTTTAAATTAATGTCTTTCTTTAAATTAATGTCTTTCTCTCTCTCTCTCTCTTTCTTCCTCTCTTTCTGTCTTTCTTTCTCTCTTTCTTTATATCTTTATTACTTTCTTTATTTTTTCTTTATTGTTTTCTTTCTTTCATTCATTCTTTCTGTCTTTCTTTTTGTCTTTCTTTCTGTCCTTTTTGTCTTTCTTTCTTTCTTTCTTTTCTTTACTTTTTGATTTTCTTTCTTTTTTTCTTTCTGTCCTTTGTCTTTCTTTCTGTCTTTCTTTCTTTCTGTACTTTTTGTCTTTCTTTCTTTCATTTTTTCTTTCTTTCTTTTTTCTTTCTTTCTTTTTTCTTTCTTTTTTTCCTTTCTTTCTTTCTCTCTCTCTCTCTTTCTGTCTTTCTTTCTTTCTTTCTTTCTTTCTTTCTTTCTTTCTTTCTTTTCTTTACTTTTTGATATCCTCAAAGTCTTGAATCTATTAATTCTACATACAAGTTCTACAGTAGCTAAAACCAGAGCTTCACAGCAGATAAAGTTTGCTGTGCTTTACCAATTGGCCCCAGAGGGTGTTGAAACCAATCCCACAATGCAATCAAATTACCTATACTGTACGTAACAAAACTCATGTCAGTACTTGGGATAAAACGTGGTATACAAGAAGCTAGAGGACCACAACACATTTCAGATCAATGCTAAAAATCCCTAATTACTAACATTTGGGGTGAAAATGATTTGTAAAAAGTCAGGGTTTTTTCATGTGTTTAAAATAGGGAATTTTGGGGGGGGGTGTGAATTCACATATGAACCTATTTAGGTGAAATTTCCCATAACTGGGGCATTGTGGAATTGACTCAATACACCCTCTGCTTGGCCCTAGAAATGGCCATTCCCTATTCTATCTAACCCACATTCAATACCCGTAAAAAATCCGTTTCGGATCGTTTTCTCTGAAGACCTGGGGCCCGTTCCCAAACTCGTGCGTACCCTACGTGCATACTAAATCATGCGTATGTCCTACATCCAGACCTTTTCATACCGTTACACAGTGCTTTGGACAAATTGTCCACTCAGGCGTGACATAGTAATGGCGATTTACGAACTGAGTTTCGGAACGGACCCCTGGTGACGAAAGCAAGCTATTTGCTTGTTGGTTGGTTGTTGAGTTGAATATGGCACCTTCAGCAAAATGGCTATTTGCGCCAGATTAGGTCTACTGTGCAGTACTTTCTAATTAAACGAGTGAAAATTCACTCCCCCAAAAGAGGAAACTCTTGTAAACCCTCGAAATGAGAGTGTGAAAAGAGCCTCGGATTTTTGTGGTTGTCCTTACTCCCTTCACTCCTTAAAAGTGTTTGTCCTCTCTTTTAACTCCACAACACTCCTCAAACGAGTGAAATCCCACCTTTTATGGAGTGTTTTACTCTTTCCTGAGTGGAAATTTGCTCTTTTCACTCATTTTTCGATGTTACAGAGGTCACTCTTTTGGGGAGTGAAATATATTCACTCGTTTACATTTAGAGTAAGGCTTATTATAATACAATTACATGTTCTTTCATATCTAGAAACAGGTGTTACTCCCGGTGTTATGCGGCCACCCGTTGGGACCTGTTGCACCAATCCATATATCACTCATAAAAATTAATATCAATAATTCTTTTGGAACCAACCAGCCTCCAAGCCCATTCACATCCAACATGTCCAAGCTCTATGGCTGGCATCCGAACGTCATAGTGCTGGTCGGAATAACGCTGGTTTGGATCTCCTTGTCTTGGTAGAAATACAATCCAACACCCCTAGTGGGGGAAAACGGATCGGTACCGTGTGTACGTTTTATTAAGCGAGCTTTTAGTCGCATGATGATTTTTCAATTTGCTTTTTGTATGTCTTTTGCTCTATGGATTAATTTACACGTTGAGTCCGGTAATGATTTCCATTCTGTTACTGTTCTCGGTATAGGAATAAAATTTATAGTTTCTGTATTTGCTGAAGATTACTGTGTGAGGTCACAAGCTTTGTTGAAATTTTCTCAGACTCATGTGTACACAGACCTTCCTGAATATTCAGGCGATAGCGATAGGAGATATCACAGCATGGTAAAGTAGGCAGCATATTAATTAAAATTAGTACATTCGTTATTAAGGGAGTTATCGAACTCTGGGTTTGGTTTTCTACACCGATCCGGACCTACTGAGTCTAATGAGACACATTTTGAACATTCGATTTCGCAAATTTTTCTAAGTCCCGATTGTCTAAATGATTCCAAATTTAGACATTGTTATTAAGGGAGATATCGACCTCTGTTGGTTTTTACAGCGATCAGGACCTACTGAGTCTAATGAGACACATTTGGAAAATGTCACTTTCGAAAATTTTTCTAAGTCCCGAAATGTCTAATGGATTTCCAAATTTAGACATTCGTTATTAAGGGAGATATCGAAGTCCAAAGTGTGGTATTTGTGTCCTTGGCTATCGTAGTATAAAGTTTCCCTTGCCCTTACAAAAAAAGAATCACCAACAGAGAAATTCGCTTCAGTAAGCAAATGGGGAATGTTTCAATCACAAAAAGTTATTTTGAATCGACCGTGTAATCACAGACAAGGGTTTGAGACCTTCTCAAGGCTGTAACTCAAACAAACGTACATTGATCGCTAGAAAATTGGGAAAAGATAATTACGTAAAGATGAGTCATCGAATCAGTAGCCCTTGTAGGGTGTTAGACTTTAGGGCTAATAAGATTTTAAAACTTTATTATGCATTTTGTACCATAAACAGGACTAGGCCTGTATTGATTTTCTGACGTTAAGAGCTGCACAAACGGACGAACGTGTGTTGGCTTTTGACTGTTTAAAAGCAGATTTATTTTGGGATGATGGTGCTCAAACCGGGGGCTCAAATTGTAATGTTTGCACAAGACTTGGAGAGGATCTTGGTGACAAAATGCAGTCGAAAGCCTTTTTGAGATCTAGTGTGTACTTTTTGGTCCAAATCTCAAAGCGCAGTAAATCAAGCTTATTGAAATTAACTTACATTTCAAATACGTACATCTCTTTTGAAAATATGGCATTTGTTTACTTTTGAACCATGAGTACTCTTAAACTACATTACTTAATTTTGTATTTTTTAAAGTAAATGACAGGTAGAAATCATAGTAACGTTCAAGAAATATTTGTGTTTAACTAAATAGAGTCATAAATACTCTGAAGTGCCACAAGTGATTGATGAAAAGAGCAGCAAATAGGCCGACTTTTATTACCCAATATGGTCACATTTGTCATTTTTCCTCATTGGCAATCAAATAAACATTCAAGTTACATAACATTCATCGCTTAAACTTTAGATTACCCTACCACATTATCCGCCGCGGGAGGTCATGGTTTGAGCGATACCATTACTTCAAACAATACTTTGTTATTCTACAAAACAGTGCAAGTCAAATTTCTTGAAAAATGGGAAAGAGTACGTAAATTGTTTTCAAACATTTCATTTGAATCTGTTTCGTCGGTGTTGTCTTAATAACATGCGACATTGTTTTTCGTAACGAGGACAAACTTGCCTATTTTGAAGTCGAATTGCTCAAGAACAAAACAAACCTCGTTCACCTCTTGCGCCCTCTAACACTGTTATATTAGTAACGATGTCTTATGGATGGTGCGTACGGCGACCGAAACACTCCCGGGCATATTTACCTATACGGCTACCGAACCCGGGGTTTGGTAGCCGTATACGCTCCGAAACACTTCGTTTTAAAACCCAGCAACGGTGGGAGGCAGTGCCGGGAAGGAGCCAAAGCCTTTTGGGTAAAACCAGGCAACGGCGACAGCGGCGGGGAAGCTGGTAGCCAAATTGGTGTGTCGTTGTCGAATAAGAACAATAATAGGTTATTTCAATTTAAATTGAACATGATAAAAACCATGAACATTTAGTGTTAAAATAGATTTGGGGTTTTTTTAACGATTTTGGCTAATTTGGGCATTCCTCCTTGTTTTTTGTTCTTTCAATAAAGTTGTTTTAACCGTGAACGTTCGAGTTTTTAATTTAGTTGGGAGCATTTGGCTTGCTTTTGTCTATTTTGAGCTGATGTTTCAACTATTGGGCTATTTTTTGGCCCTTTTCCCGTTGTTTAAAAAAATTGAGTTGAGGATATTGTTATGGGCATATACATCGATTGTGAAGCTATGGTTTTTACACGGGGCAACGGCACAAGCGGCGACAGCGGCAACACCCCAGAACCTCATGAGTTTACATTTTTGTTCTTGTGATTTAAAATTTACATTAAAAATGTTTTTTTTTAAGAAAGTGGTGTTTTTTGATTTTAACCCATGAACGTTTGATTTTAATTCAGATTGAGCAGATTTTTATTATTTCGGTTAATTTTTGGGCTTAAAACCATGAACATTTGAGTTTAAAATTTAGTTGTTGTTTTACGATTTTGGCTAATTTTGGCATTTGCCGTTGTTTTTTCTTCAATAAAGTTGTTTTTTAATTTTTAAATCACGAACTTTCGAGTTTAATTTAGATTGAGCTTTGATTGTTCGATTTTTAGCTGATTGGTTCATTTTTAGCTTGAATTCTACTAATTTGGCTAATTTTGGTCTTTTCCCGATATTTTTTGGCTAATTTTGGCCTTTGTGTTCCGGTTGTTTTTTTTTAAATAAGTTGGGAGTTTAATAAAGTTGGGGAGTTCTAGTTAAACCCTGCATGAACGTTCGGTTTTAATTGAGATTGAGCTTGCTTTGTACTATTTTGAGCTTGATTTTTACACTATTTTTTGGCTATTTGTGCCTTTTTCCTTGTGTTAAAAAAATAGAGTTGGGATTATTGTTATCGTATACATCGAGTGTGAAGTTATGTTTTCCACAGGGCACGGCGACAGCGGCAACACCCCAGAACTTCGGGAGTTTACTTTTTGTTGTTCTTGTGCTTGCTATCAATTGGTTTTTTTTTTTCCAAAAGTTGCGTTTTGTTTTAACCCATGAACGTTCGATTTTTTAATTATATTTGAGATTGATTTGTAATTATTTCAGTTACATTTTGGCTTTTCCCCGTTGTTGTATTGTTTTTAAAATAACGTTTGGATTTTTGTTACCCTTTGCATGACTTAGTGTACCATCGCGTTTTTCCTCTTTACCAGTGTGGAACTGTGCTGTTGCCTGTGCAGGCGGCGAACACCAGCGACAAGCGCCAAGCTGCAAGATGTTTGCTCACTATTGGCTGCCTACTGAATTTATACCAACACAGTGTCAGCTTTCGGAATGCGAAGATGTGGTTTTGCTCATGCATCGGCGACAGCCCAAAGCTAAATAGTTATTTTAATACGGGTGGGGACACTTTTTTTAATAGTAATCGTATTTGGTCCTTTGATTTTATCCTCAATACCGAAAATTGCGTCCACACTTTTGACTATGGCCGGTAAAATGATCTTGCGAGATTTTCTATAGTCAACTTTTTAAAGAAGATAGTCATTTTCAAGTTAATCACGCAGACAGTCAAAGTTCTAGAATTGTAGACGGGCACCCAACTTATTTTCAAGTTAAACCACGCCGCCGATTTTCATTGGTGTTTGTCGCATCTATAAAACTTTCGGTACCGGAAACAAGGGTGAAATGAGTCATTCTATTTCATAATCCCACAATTGTGTTTCCCACAATAAACGTTTCCAATCATTTTCCCGAATCGCCGTATTTAACATGTTTTTCTTTCTGAAAAAATACGGGTTGATATTTTTTATAATTTTATCCTTAACACCATAAACGAACACAACTCTTATCATTTAACATACTCTTATAATATTTTAATATTTATCCTTGGGGACGAAGCGCAAAACCAGCAAGGGTGAAGTTGAATCGTTCATTAACCCGCAATTAAAAATGTCCGCCATTGAATGTTCTACTCGCATCGCAATGACATTTTTTCTAAAACCACAAGAGTGAAGATGGTGTCGTTCTTTTAACACAACCTCAAACATTTAACAGTTTGTAAAGCGCAATTAACATGTTTTCATATCTCTTCTTGACAAAGAATACAGGTTTTCTGTTCAATTAAATTGTTCTTTATAGAAAACAAAAAACCAATACTATGATCCTTCAAAGACTCATTATATCCTATCCTATCCTCCTTAGAAAACCCAGATTCATTTTTAATTATCCTTCTAAGTTGAACCACTATCATTTTCAAAACCCTTTTCCCAAACAAGAAGCAAGGGTGAATTTTAATCTTCTTTAAACCCTCAGATTGAAATGTCCGCAACCGCGCAATGAAGTTTTCCTAACCATATTTTTTACTCGCATCGCAATTGATGTGTTTTCTAAAACCAACAAGAGTGAAGATGTGTCGTTCTCTAAAGATATCCTTCTTAACATAACCATATTTAAACATCAACTGGTCAAATATTGAACATGTTCTGTTAAACATTAACATGTTTTCTAAATTTTCTAAACAATCGTTCTCAACCCTCATTTACAATATTTTTCTAAACCAATAATTAACTGCATTGCATTAGATGTTGATCCTTACAAAAATCATTATATCCTTCTTTAGAAAACAAAGATTCATTTAATGATCTTCTAAGTCGAACCACTCTTACGTTTCCAAAACAAGTAAGGGTGAAGTTGAATCGTCTTTAACCCGCATTAAAATGTCCGCATGCAAATGTTTTCTAAACATAATTTACTCGCATCGCAAGTGACATGTTTGTTTCTAAATACAATAAGAGGTTGAAGGTGGTCGTCTAACATGCTTGTTAAACACAATTAAGTTTGTTTCTACACTTCTTCTTGACAACGTTAACAGGCTTTTCTTTCAGGTCAAAATTAGAATATTGGAAACAAAACTTCAATGATGATAGTTTAAGTTGAATCATTCCTAACGTGTTTTTTCAACAAGCAAGGGTGACGTTGAATCGTTTCTATAACCCACAATTAAAATGTTTTCTACACATAATTTACTCGCATCGAATGTTGAACCGTTTCTTAATTATAAAACAACCGCAATTAAACTATTTTCTTAAACATAATGTACTCCGCATCGTAAACTCCATTATTACCTCCTTTAGAAAACAAAAGTTTCAGGTTTTCTAGTCAAATTTAGAAATTTTGAAACTCGTCTTTAGCAAATTCCATACTCATCAATAATAAAACACACACGGGTGAAGGGAAAACAAAGAATGCAATTTAGGATCCTTCTAAGTTTTAAAATCATTCTTAACGTGTTCCCAAAACAAGCAAGGGTGAAGCTGAAGCGTTCTTTAACAGTCAACATAAAAAAAATGTTTACAATTGTGAAGATGGGTCTTCTTTAAAGAATATCCTTCTTAATATAAACCCTATTTAAACACAAACTGCAATCATTGAACATGTTTTTAACCATTGAGCATGTTTCCCAAGCACAAGTAAATGGTGGAGTGAAATCGTTCTTGAACCGCAAGTAAAATGTTTTCTAAACATAATTTACTGGCAATCGCACTTGACATGGTTTCTAAAACCCAATAAAGGTGAAGAGGGTCGTTCTTTAAAGATATCCTTCTTAAAAACATATGTAATCACCAATACGTAGATATTGAACATGTTTTTGTAAACATTGAGCATGTTTTATAACAAGGTGAGAATGGGTCGTTTCTTCAAAGATTCCATCAATGATCCTTCTGTGAATCATTCTTAATGTGTTTCCACAACAAGCAAGGGTGAATTCCTTAACCTAAACAAACTGTTTACAAGGGCGAAGATGGGTCCTTCTTGAAGAACCTGCTTAACCATTATGTAATCATACACTGTATAGATATTGAACACGTTGTTGTACATTGAGCAATGTTTTTCTAAAACACGGGTGAAGATGGGTGAAGTTGAACTTGAATCGTTCTTTAACCCGCAAAATGAAAATGTTTACAAGGGAGAAGATGGGTCATTCTTTAAAGTATATTCCGTAATATAATCATATGTATACAAAACTGCAAATATTAAAACATGTTTTTAACATTGAGCATGTTTTCTAAACCGCACGCAGGGTGAAGTTGAATCGTAACTTTAAAACACAAGCCGGATTAAAAATGTTCTAAACATACTCCAATTGAAATAACCATAACTTAATCAAACGCACTATGGTGAAGGTAAAGCAAAGATTCAATTTAATGTCCTTCTAAGTTGAATCATTCTTAACGTGTTTAATGAACTTTTAAGTTTGATCATTTTCACGTGTTAGAATATTTGGAATCGTTCTTTAAAAACACATCGTCTTAAACCTGCAAATAAATATTTACACAGGGCAAGGGATTATCCGTCATGAAATACACCTCTAACTTATTTTAATAAGTTGCGCCATCTTTCAACGAAAACTTGTACCAATAGGATGAAGAGGGTCGTCTTTAAAAATATCCTTCTTAATCTAAACCCTATGTCATGACAAATTGTATATTGAACATGTTTGGTAAACATTTGAGCAATATTTGTCTAAACAAGGGTGAACTTGAATGGTCCTTCTTCAAAGATTCAATTCGCTGAAGTCACTTAATAGATGGGGTTTGGGAATGAATTCCATTCTATCAGATTCTATAACTTTATATACGTTAAATTGGACCCATCCCCTTTAAATCCCCAAAGATCCAAGTCAATGAAATATCATGGTTAAGCCCCACAATACCCTGATAGGGAATAAAGCACAAGGCCAGCTATTGTGATACTCATAATGTTACTAACAAACAGTTGCCTTAACATTTATTACTATACAGTATGGGGAGATTACCCTTTTGGTTTCTTAACTTTAAAACTGGAACAATCGTGTTTTACCCTTCCTTTGAATCGAATTGATAATATCTCCAATTAGTCCTAGTTCTAAACTTGTACCAGTGGGCTAGAAATCCACGCTGTTGTCAGCTGTCCGCCGCTGTCGCCCCGCTGTTGCCTGTACAAACTGAAGCTTCAAGCTTCACGGGCATCCACTTCGTTAAGGGCCACTTTTCGCGCATCCGACGCAGTACTTTTCAACACTTTTCATATTCCTACTCCCTCAACTTGTACCAGTTGGCTAGAAATCCGCGCTGTTGCCGCTGTTGCCTGTAAAATCTGAAGCTCCAAGCTGTCACAGCATCCAACTTTTAAAGGTCCACTTTCGCGCTGTCGTCCGCTGCCCAACTTTTAAACAAAGGCTGGGGAAGGGGTCAACCCCTTTTTTAGTCCCTCTGATCACATTCCCTAGTGTTTTTAGAACTACTAACTTCCGCGCTGTCGCCGCTGTCGCCCGCTGTTGCCTGCAAAAGTGAAGCTTCGCGTTGTCGCCGTCATCCGACGTTATTTAACAGTATGGGGAAAAAACCCTTCCTTAGTCCTCTATAAAAATGATCAATGGACCAGAAAACAATCAATCTCGCTGTTGCCGCTGTCGCCGCTGTTGCCTGTAAATCTGGAGCTTCACTCTGTTGCCCGGCGCTTCCCCAATTTTTAAAACAGGAGTTCTTTTGATACACTAACTCAACGGCTAGAACAACAATCATTACGCTGTTGCCGCTTGCGGTCGCGCGCTGTTGTCCGTACCAAAATGCTGGAGCTTTGCCTGTCGCCGCATCCGCCTTTTTTAAAGGTCCAATTTCGCCTGTCCGCTGGCTGCCAACTTTTTCCAATAAAGGTGAACTTCGCGCTGTCGCCGCTGCCCAGTTTTTAAACAGGAGGAAGTGGGTGTGGGTCCAAACCCCTTCCTTAGTCTTTTGGATACAACATACTCACAGGCTAGAACCACAATCATTAGCGCTGTTTCCAGCTGTCGCCCGATGTTGCCTGTAAATTCTGGAGCTTTGCGCTGTCGGCCAGCATCCGACTTTTTAAAAGGTCCATTTCGCGCTGTCGCTGCTGCCAACTTTTCATAAAGGTGAACTTCGCGCTTGTCGCCGCTGCCCATATCTAAACGGTAAGGTGGGGGGGTCCAACCCCTTCCTTAAGTCTTTTGATACAAATAACTCACAGGCTAGAACAACAATCATTACGTCTGTTGCCGCTGTCGCCCTGTTGCCTACAAATTCTGGAGCTTCGCGCTGGTGCCGCTCCGACTTTTTAAAAGTCCCTTTCGCGCTTGTCGCCGCTGCCAACTTTTCATAAATGGTTGAACTTCGCGCTGTCGCCGCTGCCCAATATCTAAACAGTTGAGGTGGGGGTCCACACCCCTCCTTAGTCCTCGACAATGAACATGACAAGAACATCAATCATTCACGCTGTTGCCGCCGCTGTCGCTGCTGGTTGCCTGTAAAATCTGGAGCTTCAAGCTGTCGCCGCTGTCCAATTTTTAAACAGGAGCAGGTGGTGGGGTCGAAATCCCCTTTCCTTAGCCTTTTGATACAAAATAACTCAAAACGGGCTAGAACAACAATCATTAGCGCTGGTGGCGCTGTCGCCGCTGTTTCCTATAAAATCTGGAGCTTTCGAGCTGTCGCCCGCATCCGCGACTTTTTAAACGGGGTCCAATTTCGCGCGGCGCGCTGCCACTTTCATAAAGTTTTGAACTTCGCCGCCTTTGTCGCCTCTGCCACTTCTTAAGGTGGGGTCCCAACCCCCTTCCTTATTCTTTGATACAAAACACACCCACACAATCACAATGGGGGAAAATCTTCATGTGTTCAATTGGAACTCACCAAAGGCGATACTTCCTAAGTTGTAAATAAATACTCATCTGCTAAAACGTTTGCAATAAAAAAAAATCATATCCAGTGTACTTAATTTCAGTTGCACTCTTTTCGATGATAGGCCTAACTGTCACGTATAAGTTTTGCGCAGTAATTAGGGTTTTAAACCACCACCGGGTCGAAACAGCAGTCGCGATAAAACACCTATTTCAACAGCCATATTGTCATGCCCTATAGCACTCGACGCTGCCTAGTTTGTAAAAAGATTGTTTAGCTTCGCTGTAATTGTAAGGTATTCTAAAAGGTCACTCCCATTCCATCACCCGATTCAAAGCAACTTCTATCAATTGTTATTTTTCATGGGAAAGGCGCCTTGATTCAAATAGTTTCAAACTGTCACGTTCTCTTCGACTGTTGTTAGTAATCTCTGTTGTAAATATAAGAGTTTATACCATTCAAAATTGCATTTTTTCATGGCATTTTGCATAAACATACTTAGGTAATTCCCAAGGGTAAGGTAAAATGTATATCCCGATTCCTTGGTCATATCCTTAAACAAAGCCTCTCGGACAGGTTTATGCAGACATACAGGGAAGATTCTGTTAATCCAAATAACCATGGGCACTTTACCTGAGTCAATTTGCATGGCACAGAAGGGGTGCATTCAGTTGAAACGCAAGGCTGCCAAACTTAAACAATTAACATAAAAGTTTGTTCAATTCTTAAACTCATCTTGGGAATTTATTACAAAAAAAATGCCACCCAGTAAATTATTTTATTTACCACACTGGCCTCGTCTACAAGGTCGCGGTATACCTACAACTCCGTAGATATACTGACTGAGACTCTTCTAATTTCGTTATAACCGGCCCGTCCTGACCGAACGCATCAAAACGCAAGATTTTTATATTGTGAATTGCACTTCAAATTTCAAAATGCATATTCCCACTTCTGCCCTTTGGAAGGTGTCGGTGTATAAATAAACAAACACGAAAATCTTCACATCATAAACAACACTCTCTAGAATATACCTACGTTTATAATCCGCTGCTCTACAATAACAAAGTGGTTCTTGTCAAACTCTGATCATCCGTTCGAATTGCTCAATGAGAACGGGACAGGAATGATCAAATAGTGACTACAAACGGCATTGCTATATTTTTTGTTTTTTTTTAATTTTCGGTTTTTTTGTTTTTTAAATAGATTTTTAAGAATACATGACAAATCAGGTTATTAAAGCTTTACCGGTGTCGAAGTAACCATTGTCCCGCGGACTCCTATCCGGGAAACACTGTCTGTGAACAATAGGGTAAATCAGTTCATTTGACTCTTCACGCGACATGAGTTTCACGCTTTTTTCCGTTAACGTCTATGGGGCCCCGGACTTAGACCCCGCCGGCTATATCTGCTTTCACCGGGCCTATGATTGCATCCACGAACGATCCATCTATTGAATCTGTCACCTTTCTTGTGGGTGATACAGTGACATGTTCGTCATTTCTATGATACTCTTCACAAATTTACATCGAAAAATTATATAGGCAGCCAATTATTGTTAGGGTTGAATAATACGTGAAACCTGTGCTTCTATTTCTATCTGGGTTTTTGGTGATGTTTCAGTGTATGTTCTTTTTAGCTATAATTCTGTCACCACACTCATGTCTTTAAGCCGTATACACCGAAAAAGAAGTCGAGGTTTAGGGCAAAAAGGCCCCATCTACAATAGCTGGCCAGGTGTTAGATTGGCAGGTATAACACTTATACACACAACTAACATTGCAGCTATTGCAAATACGGCCTTCTTGCAGTAAACTCTCGAAGTGGTACTCACACTCCATACCATTTGAAGAGTTCATCTTCACGGTTTGGTAACGACAAAGACTCGTCCTTTCTTGCATCGCATCTGCCAACGAGTTAGTACTTACGTCATTTCATTTCCTCGATATATCTCGCGATTTCAGCTGGACGAGAACTACGTTTTAACCTAGAGCGCTCCGTCCGATGCTTGTGCCATACTTCTTGTTCCCTGAAAATGCAATTAAAGAGTCGTCAAACCTCACTCCATGGATCCCCAAAGAACATGTGATTTTTGTATCAATAAAACCCTTCACGTGATTAGTTTAACTCTGACAATTTCATATAATTTCATATAATATCATATCTTTCCTATATCATATTAATTTTATGTTTCAATTACGCCAGCATAAAAAAACCCAAACCACGGACACATACATGACCCAATTGTACACATTGTATCATGATAAACATTGGAAGTGTATTATTTTGGATATAAATTGCTAAGAAGTCATCTTTACTACAGTTTCATTTGTCAAGCAATTCTGCATCTGACCCCCAATCAGAAAACTGTTACATAGCTACCTTAGGTTAGGACTAGTCCCTCATTTAGTGCAAGCAGGGAATTTCCATTCACTAGTGGTGCAAGTATGGTAATGTATCTCACTGACCATGGCCATGTATTGAAATATGAGACTCTTGAACCCGGAACCAGTATCAGTACAGCTGAGAATTGTAACAATGGATTGGATGTTACACACAATCAGAAACTGATACCACTGCACTGAGGGTTTGGTCGACAAATATTTTAGTAATTTAGTTTTTTTTAAAACAGGCAGGATAGTACCAGGAGATTTTTGTAGTTTGAAAGACATTTTAATTCCACTTTTTGAAGGTGGAACCCGTTTCAACGATCTTACGCGGCAAACTTGGAAGGGGGTAAATTTGACAGTTGGGTTACATAAAGCTTGTTTTCAAAAACAGTGAAAACCTTATCAGACAAAAATTGACAGGATGTACGAACAAGTTCGTCATTCAGAATCTTTAAAAGATTTGAATTCAATTTCGCAGTAATTTTGAAATTATAGCAACCGAACTGCGAGATTGCATTTCTTTTGGGACAAACCCCTGTACAGTATAAGATAGTTTAAATTTTTTTTTATTTTCGCCAATATTTCTATGCAATGATAAGATTTATGAATGGTACGCTCCCTTATATGTTTTCATCAAATAACTCCACGACATTTACTTGTGCTTATCCTTTGAAGAGACTAAAGTGTGTTGTCAACATTGACCCTTTTCTCACTTCATCTCTGTAAACCATGCAATGTTATGTGTAAAGATAACATCATGTCAAATTATTATACCCTGAAAATATAAACGTACAGTAATGTTGTAGGTAAAATGTCAACCTTTTTATTAATGAGACTATAGCTTTCGATAGGAATAATTACAATGAAATACTGATTTATCTATAGCTTGAAACCGTTGCGGAGTATTCACGGTATTTTCTGTTCAGAGATTCGCGAAGTTAAATGATTGATAGAACCTGACTAATTGGTCTCAAAATAAACCGACAGCCAAATTACCGCATTTTCGCT
>JAMKCH010043252.1:0-29907 GCA_023653785.1 Ophioderma brevispina
GAGACTCAATGGTCACACCAGCCTAAAGCGTGTTTATTTGCGGTATTTTCACGGGCACGTGTCATGGAAAGCTTAAACTTCAAGGACTCTCGCCATTCGGCCAAGCGAGGAAGTCGTTTGTTTACACATAACTTTGCAAAATGAGATCAGTTAGGCAGTAATCGTCCACACCTATTGTAAAAGAAGCGAAAAACATCCATTACCAATATTTAGACAGAAAGAGAGGGTGCACGACACGTATAATGGGCAGTCAATGCCGCAGATGAAGACAGCGGTGCCTAAATATTTTTGCCCAAAGGGTAGTATGTTATTGTATTTACCACCAATATCTTCCCCAGTGTCTTTCACCCCTGTACCTGTACCATACTATGTGACTCAAAAAAAAATTGGCAAGGATTGATATGAACCTTGACCTTGATATGGGCACTGAATCATAGAATGATGTGTTTCAATAAAGCAAATCTAATTATACTTCCAGGTGTTGAAAAAAAATGAAAGAATCGACGGACTGAAAAATAAGCCCAGATATGACAAATTCTATAAGCCAAACCTCTTTTTCTCCATTGCCAATGGGATATACGTTAAGCAAGACCTAAGGTATTTATAAACGATCTACGTGGATTTATAGCATGTGAAAGTAAGAAGTGGAGGGGGTCAGACAAAAGATTGTCACAGGGTCAATATTTTTAAATGACCCAATCATGTTGAAAAGATGCCACAAATTATGTGTCGAACCATAAGGATTCAGAAGGGTTTATAGTTGGTACTATCTGACACCCTAAAGAATTCCCTCCACGGTTGTGATATATGGGAAGGAGGAATTACACTAATTGGGTTTGCAACGAACGGACAATCTGATGATGACAGCTTATGGACTAAAACGTGCGGTAAAGGCATCTCGCACAAAACCACGAACGTATCTCTGGATTCTTGTTTGATTTTCGTAAACAATATCTAAATAAAACGGATGAATTGGTGAATCGGGGATTTAAAATTGTAATACATGAAAGCCCAATACCCTTCTCAGAATCCGTAAGTTTGTAGGAGACAACATGTCTATTACCGTTTTAATGACGCTATTCCCTTCTGGGTAATTTGCGAATCTACAATCCGTCCGTTTCTTTAGATGCCGGTTCTGGAAAACATGAAGAATATTAAAAGTAAAAACAAATAATAAAGGGATTACACTGCACACATAAATGCTGGTAATTTGGTTTGTTTTGATAAATCAGGGGCGCAACGTATTCAATCTCTCTCTATATACTCTGCTCTATTTTTTAGACCGTTACCTGGTCTCGCTGCAAGATAGGAAGGTGCGTCCCCACTCGAAATGTTCAATGCATAAAACGTTTGAATAAGATAGTTACCATGCGATCGACAGGTGTGTCTTTTTCCTATTTTGAGATTCAATGTTGCCCGAAATTTGTTTCTCTTAAAATCAAACAATTTGGAGCGCGCTGTATCAAAATATCACTTCACAAATATAGTGTGTAAGCAACGCTTTTCTTAACACGAGTCATATTACCATCTTTATGGTTACAATGACGTCAGTCCTCCATTTTAGCACCAGGTAGCTAATTCGCCGGTACGAAATAGTAAAACAAACGTGCAGTTGAAGGGACTTTGAGGGGGGGGACTGCATCTATGTTTTTAATACCCAGGGTGTTGAGATGGGAGGTAGCATCCGATAAGCACACGATGGCTCACACCCCAGTTAGGAGAACTTTTATATCACCTTGTTTATTTGGTAACGAGTACTTGCTCGCTTAGATGTACGAGTATCTGTCGTAAAATATAAAATCTCAAAAAGCTGAAATGTTTAGAGTGGGAATTAAATCCACTACTAAGCGCCTAAAACACAATGGAATTATAGTTATAATAGCCACCTAGAAGGGGCTTGTATCCAAATCTACGTCAGTCAGTTTGTTAATTTCCAGCCGTTACCCTTAATTTTCAGTCAAAAAGTAGTCTTGTTTTAAATTAAAACTTTTGATCCTGAAGAGTCAATATTCCACAAAGCGTACTCTTTTGCTGCATTCTATTTTTTTAATGATTCGTAATTGAGATAAAGGCATCCTTCAGTTTTATGCACTTTGATATGCCATTTAGATGTAATTTTATGTAAGGTGTTTATCTTGAATTGCCGACAATAGATGTTATTAGTTTCACGGCACAACACAACTTACTTTCACAGTAGTAGCTAAACATTGATTATTATAAAGAGAAGGGAGTTAGAGATTTCCCAGTTAGTTTTAGTTTTTAATTTTTCATATATTTCATTATCATATCGAGGTTGTTTTGTCTCCAAGAAAAAAAATAAATGTGCAATTGTTAAAACAATTTCGTCTTTCGCCAATTATATTACATGTTTTGATCAATGAAATTAAATTAATTCTCATAAAATGTTCTTAGAAATATATTTAATTTTTTAGTGTTTTTATCCCGGTGTGAAAGTAATTAGCCACGGGAAGCCACAGTAATGGCTCCAGACGACCAACGGAATAAAGCGTAAACCTAATTGTTGCGGCGAGGTCAACTGAATCGAGTGCCCTATTCTTTACGTTGTCGCGGACTATGATTACGGCGTACTATAATAAAATTCACACCTGGTCCATTATATGAATGTACAAAGCAAATCGTCTTTGATCATATAACTTAACCATTTAGATTATATTTCGCCTCGTGTGCTTTATGCATTTCTTTATTTTCTTGATCTTGTTTCGTCTTCTTTGGGTGGGATACGGAAAGCGAAATGACAAGAACGTTATGTCAATTTTTTTAAAGGCCTTTACATACAGGGACAGAAGTGAAATACTCTGTGAAAAGTTAAAAGTTAAAAGTTAAAAGCTGAAAGTGAATTTTAAAGAAAATTGGTGGCATGCAGTCACTGTAATTGGAATCCCAGAGTGGAGAGGACTCAACAATATTGTGACGACTCTTGTCGCTCGAAAAACGCCAGGATGTATATACCGAAATTGGCTACGTAGGATAAAAAAAAAAATCTGTGGTGGACTACTTTTTGGCATGGCATCAGTACAGGAAAAACTGCTTTAAAATGTATAAAATGTACTAGTTATCTTTAAAAAGTGAGGAATTTCATGATTTCATGGCATAGTAATTCAGAAAATAAAAATTGAGATGGCATTTTATTAATTTTCATGTGAAAGATGCAACCTTTACGGTTGCCATACCCAATAAATGTTACTTATTAATATTTATTAGTATTTTATAGTGGAAAAGTTGTGACTTCGGAGAAGAGTACGTGGTCAAACTGAAACAATATGTCCTTTATCCCATGGCCTATGGTCCATTACAAAAATCCACTTTTGAGCTCCCATATAAAGACGGATTGAAATAGGAAAATATTGCAGATGGGGTACTCTGATCAAAGTAATATTATAAGAACAAATAGAATATACAGAATAGAAAAACTACTAAATGCCGACCATCCTCTAAACGTGACGGAATTTGCCTTGCCGTCCATATTGGAACCTGACCTTTTCAATCGTTTGGCAAAATGTTGGTTCTGGTCTAGTCTAGAGGATTACCAAAAAATCGTGCACTTGGTGCTAGGATATGTCACTTGGCACACACTTAATATGTACTATAACTATATTTTCAAACCGGACCCCAGCTGGATTTGAACCTGTGACGGCCACTGGGCCCATTTCAAAATGGCCGCCGTTTTTTAATTTCAATCCTCGGCTATTAATACTGACATGAGCTTGATCTCGTGTCTATACCTTATATTCAGGGGCAGGAATTAAATATGACAAATACTTTTAAAGACCTAGGTCAGTCACTGTTTTCCAATATGGCGCCAACGTACCATAAAATGCACAGGTTATTATAAATTTGCACAAAATAATGATGTTAACATGATTTTTGTGTATATTCCTATGTTTTCGGGTTAAGGATTTCAAAATCTGTATTAATTTGTTAATAATATCTCGGGCAGCCATTCATTCCAATATGGCCGCCAATTGCACTCAAATATCTTGGTTCAAAATAAAAAATGAATTGATTTAGGTCTAACGTTACGTGGTCAGGGCAAATTAGACCTATTATGCAATAATATTAAAGAGACATGAGGACCTTCCAAAAAGAAGCGCACTATTTTTTTCGAACCCTGGTTTTTTTTTATATTTGGACTGCCTTACCAATGTATTAGATCACACCTGAAGGAAATAAGCTGAATACGCCATCTTTAGTAATAAGATGATGAGTAGTACTTTCTGTCGTGCACGACAGAATTCAAAGCCTGGTTTCTATAGGGACCGATACGAAGCTAGCAAGTTCAACAGGTTGCGGTTTTTTGGCGTATTTGTCCATAAACCTTCGAACTTCTCAGTAGGTGGTCTACAATCGAGCCAGTGAAATTTGAGAGAAATTCGTATCGTCAAAAATCTCCTCCTTTCACTGTAATTGTTTTTTCTCCAATGTTATTACATTTAGCATAATATTAAATTCTAATAAAGCGGCGCGACAATTCCACCGAAGTGCTCAGGGCGCAGCTGATGGAACACTCAAAAAGGCTGTTTAACACAACGAGTAAATCCATAAGGTAAAGAAAAGCAATTATGATTTTTTAGATGTAGGAGCGGTGAGCATTGGTTTGAAAGGAGGGCATCGCCTGTTAAACAATCCTACCACCTAAGAAACTAGCATTAGTAAAGTGTATGATATTTATTAAAATAGCCAAATAGCCATCTATGGTCACAGAACAAAAACAGAAATTGTTATTAAAAGACATAAAATACAATGAGAGTGATCTAGGAGGTTGACGGCTAGGAAACAACAGGTAGTTATGGCGATAGTTTTAGGGTTGTAAACGCTTTATTTGGTTTTTCACTTGGGAGTGTGATGAGTAGCCTCTACAGTATTGGGTAAACAACGGTTGGTAAGGCACCATGGTGTAGAAACTCCTGGAGCATTCCAAGAGTAACAACATTGGAGACCACAGTGGGAAAAGGGCCAATGTTCCGAGTCCATCTCAACAATCAGGTCAACCTTACTGATCGAGGGACTCTTGGTAATGAGCCATCGTCCATTGTAGGTTCTAATAAACTCTATATGCAAGAATACATGTAATAATTGGTAAGAAAAGTATCGTTGGATTGTAAAATATCTAAAAGTTAAGTATGGTGATAAAGCATTCGAGTTACGTCTTCCCAGATTCCATATTTCAGCGTGTTGTAGTCATATGGTACCAACCGTTTAAATATTGGCATGAAAGGTGCAAGAGGACACGTCGTTCGCATTTGATATTTTTGCCATGTAGTGGTTTTCATATAGATTAGACACTCACTAGATCTCTTACCTTTAAGTTGGTTATAGAATGTCTTAAAAGTGGAAACAAAAGGTGATTTAAAGGTATATGTAATCTTTTCAATATAAACCATAGGATGAATTCCTATTTGCCCTCTAGGAAATAGAAATGTCATAATTGTTGTTTACCAAAAGAAACTTTACATAGTGCAAAAAAACACCTGATATGGGAAATCTCTCTTTGCACCTTTTAAGAAAGTTCATAACAGGCATCGCTGGAGAAGGATGATTTCTGCAACGCGACCACCACAGTAGAACTGCTAGAATAATAATAATAATTAGTCATTAAGTAGTAAAAGGCGAGGTTATTCACCAGAAAGGAATAGACATAGGAAACATTCCACAAACACAAGATGCACTTGGATGGACTTCGAAAGTCCAATGTACAGTGGAGATGAGTTGACTCCTTCCACCTACTGGTGAAGTGCATCGTGCAACATCAATTGTAGACTTATACCAAGGGATGCAGATGACAGTGTAAGAAGACAGGCTTGAATGTATAACACTGCAAGAGCGTTGGATCTGAACGAAATTTGACTCACTTTCCAATCAATGTATGGCACGACGCTCAAGCTGATACATGTTATTGTGGTCGTTTTTAATCGTGTTGGGATTACAATAACTTAGTGACGTCACCTTATTTTGAAAATGGAAGTTCATGAGTAGTCTTTTCGTTTAAATGTTTAAAATACAGGGATCTTGTTAATTGCAATTATCTAACAATGCCTTAATAACCATCTCTAAAGTTAATATTAGATGACTATTCTTGTTGATGTAAATGGTCATTTTAACATCCAAAAGGCTGCCCATATTGAAAAACACAAGGACTGGCAAAAGATAAGATATTGGGTCAAAATGTCTTTCATATTGGATTTCTTGGGCCCTTAAAAAATAAGTATCCACACAAAAATAGTTTATATCATTTTGAGCAAGATTATGAAGGAGAAAGTGCATTTCAGTGCATTCTGGACGGCTATATTGGAAAAACAAAATACCTGACAAAAGGTATTTATAAATATACTCATATGGATTACCTTGGCATTCAAAACAAGGGTATAGTCACACAAAGATCGGTGTTATTAATCGAGATATAAGACATATAAAATGGGAGATGGCAGCCCATTTTGAAAAAAAATTGCACCCACGCGCACGGCCGCCACAGATCAAATCCACTAGGGGTCCCCGTTTTTGAACTAATTGTTATGGTCCATATTAAGCGTGTACAAAAGGTTATACTTCTAAATCAACAAAGTGCACGATTTTGCTCCAGAGGTCCTTAAAATAAACCTCTTGACTATTACACTTTACATGTAATTATTCCAAAACCCCGAACCTGCAATTACGAAAGAAAAATGGTCGTAAGTCCTTTTTGGGTATCCCATCTCTTCACATGTGGATGTTTACAAAGACCTAGACGAGCGTGCGTAATCAAATTTAGCGATGACTTTTATTTTGGATCTTGTTACCATCCGTATGTGTTTTTAGTCCCAACATAGTTCTGGTAACCCAACCCGGAACGTAGCCTTCCTGAAGAAAATGAGCAAGTACACTATATGCATAAACATGTTTGATCTACCACCGTACTCAGAAACGTTGCTACTTATAGTGCACGTCAAGTTTTACAACCATTTCATGTGTTTACCCTGACTTCAGAGAAATACAATATGGAACAACCTACTTAAGTTTATCAATCGCAATTTGAACAATGTCTCACTTTTAAATCCTCCACCACCCCGTCATTCCTAATAATCGATACACATAAACACATTCCTAGTTGCATAAACTCTCTAAGCGACAATCTCGTTTGCGAAGAGATGTGTCCCTTGTTATTTTATCTGTAAATTCTGAAAATCCGCGTAAATGAACAGTCAGTCAATTACATATGTGCTGATGGGGATTTTCTGGTAAAGCAAGACTCTTTTCGAGCCACTTTTGAAGTTGATGAAATAAGTTTGCCAATTAGACCGAGATTTTCCCGGGTATTGTTTGCGCCAGTATTTTTCTTTTATCCACAAGACGATACAATTTCAGTTTAAAGCAGTTTAACTTCAAAAATCAAAGGAAACCCACTTTAAACTTTATTTAAATATAGCAGCTAACGTAATTTGCATAACCCTCGCTTACTATAGCAATTTACACAATGTGTATGATCTTCCTTCCACCAATCAATTTTAATAAAATCCAAAGACAACAGACGTTATATGTAATGCCCCCAATCATAATCACACCATACTCACATACAATAAAAAGTCTTCATGTGAATCTACTTTAACTTTAAAAAATAGCTATTGGTACTAGAATCAAGTGTCTGTGATTATGCGCTCTGTGGTCCGTACTAGGCATGTTGATACTTCTCTCCCGGAAAAGGGGGATGGGTAGTGCAAACCCTCCTCTCCCATCATTTGCATCTTACTATAACCCGGTGGAAGTTTTATGGAAAGGAGTGTAAAATGTCAATTGACATTACACATTAAAATTGGGCACCACAGTAGAGGGTTTTAGCAAAGCGGAACAAAATAAAGTGGGACCAACACCCACCCCCTTCCGTGACGGGTGGTTAATAGCTAAACATCCTAACTCGTTTTTAAATTGTCTTTTCCTTGCATTAATCGTCCAATGTGTATGGAAACAAGTCATTTAAGTCGTTCAAGGTTATGATAGATTAATTATCGTTTTATCGCTCCGATATGCCCTCCCATCTTTTTTGTTTTTGTGTTTAGTTCAAAACGTTGTGTTTGAATCTAAATACTGGAATGAACGGGAACTGGAAGATATCTGTCCAGAAGTATCTTTTTTTTTTTCTTATTGCGTTGCGCTCTCTTTACATAATTTGCACAACTAAAACCCACAAGGATTTGATGCAAAGTAAGGAACAAACATCTGGTATGTATTCGCTATTGATGCAATCGATCATTGTTATCACCATGTGAGCGGTAAGAATGAACATTAAGTTTTTCTTCGAGGGCGCCATTCTTATTGCATATTGACAAACATAACCAATATCAGATATCGCGATCGCCTTTTAAAAAGAGGGTATAAGGAGTATCTACTGAAGGTATCCGCTGACCCCCACCCCCCCCTTTCCAGGACTCTACCAAACCAACTTTTTTTAGCTTCGTTTTATGGTAAATATTTTATAAACCTTTTGAGATTTAACAATAATTCCCGGCACCTCGCGATATTCAAATGGCGGTTCCAAAATTGCCGCCCAAAAAGGGTAAAATTAAAGAAGTTGGGTACCTAACATCAAACAGTAATACATTCATAAAATTAATGTTCAAATAATAGGCTGCCTGGGCATGGCAGTTAATGTTTTTTTAGTTTTTGCCATATCTAAAAAATATCCAAGATGGCGCCCAAAATGGCCGCCAAAATTCAATAAAACAGGGTATTTTAATATCAATATCAAAACAAGTAAATAAATTCATAAAATTAATGTAAGAATAGCTGCCTGGTCATTGGCATTTAATTCTAGTATTTGAAGTTTCTGCCATGTCTAAAAATCCAATGGCCGCCAAAATAGGCAAATTAATTTGAACCCTGTTAAAATAACCATGGTCCCGAGCGCCGAAGCGAAGCTTATAGACTAACACCGTATGTACGGATTGACAGCTATTGAAAATCTATAGTCTGACAGGTTTAAAAAATACCGACCCTCATTTGATCCCCCTTTTCGTTTTCTTACCATTAACTCCTACCGGACAAAAAAAACGACGGGAACTTGCCAAAATAACTGAAATTTTAATTTGTAGTGCCGATATTCAACAAAGAATCTTGTTTTAATCCTCCATTCTGGTTGGATATTTTGTTTTCTCGGCAAATGTAGTTTTAGTACTTGTTTTCCTATCTACCATTAACCTATGATAATGTGTGCTGATATTTTAAAAATCATTCTTGGATAATTAAATACATAAATAAATATTGTAAAAAAAATAATAAATAGATGCGGCCTTTTAAATTCATAATTTTCGTCAGGGGAGGGGCGGCTAAAAATCCTAATTTTCAGACCGTTCCATTGGTTTAACACACGTTCAAGCTGAGGATTGCGGCCAAACAAAACATTTTTTGACCAAAGCGTCATCAAAGAGAAAAGATAACTACGACTTAAACCAGGGGGGGGTGGCGGACACGATCTGCTCTATTTCAGTCAGTCGTCATATTTATTTACATTCAGATAAAAAACCAAAAAACCAAAGAGCAACATAAAAACAACCTTATATTTAAACATTAAGAGGGAGTAGGAGCAACTGAAAGCAAAATGGCCTGAAAACGTTTGAACCCCCTTACTTACGGTTATACAAGAACTAACACTAATATTCCAAATAACATTCAGAGTTAACAGTAATTGCTCATATACACTTACACTCACTCGCTTTCCCACGCATCACACAACAGAAGCATTACCCGTGAAATCACCTAACAGATATTGCAGTAATTTGGGGTTTAAACACACAGTATAACACTGGCTATGGACATTAATAAACACACAATTTCATACTTGTCCAATAATAGGTGACCCCCCCCTCCAAAAATTTAACATATATTGAGATGTAAGGGTGTCTGAAATGGCCTAGATTTAACGCGTTGATTGATTGGCAGGTATTCAACAGCTGCGACCCATTGCTGAGATGGTTTTCATTTTTGTGGCTTGGGTATTCTGTAATCTTCTCTGTTTCGGGTATTATAATTGTATTTTCCCCGATTAATGGTGAAGTGTTATCAAAAACTGGGGTACATATTATTCTTGTAATTAAACATAAAAGTAAGCTACTTCTTTTTTATACATATCGAAGATGTTGAGTGCATTGAATCTTTCTAATAAAGGTTTTGTTGGACCAAATATTCACTATTTGAAATTATCCTCATTGCACGTTTTTGTTGAGACGGAACATTTTATCATATGTTCTTCTAGTATGTCCCTACAATATAAACCATAATTTAATAGGCAGAGGGACTAATAACAATATAATGTAATAAATTGCATTGTGGTAAAACTGAACTTCATCAGCGTGTTTAACCCCAATTTTCTAGCGCATCCTTTACTCACATTATCACACATTTTTTCCACAACAAGGTTTTCATCAATTATGACCCCAAAATTTGATGTCATGCACTCTATTTAACGTACAACCATCGATCATTATGATCATTATGATCATTATTAATTTTCGTAACCTGTGCACCGTGTTTTCCAAATACATAAATTTGTTTTCTTGGATTCAAGACAACTTATTTGCTCCAAACCATTTTTGATACTAACTTCCTTAATTTCTTTAATACAGTATTACAGAGTACGGACATATTTTCGTGAGAATAAAAACATAGTGTCATCTGCCCAACAGAATTGTGTTTAATAAATTAGATGTAAAACACATACATTCATATAATAACGTTTTATGAAGATTTATTCGGAGGAAACGATTTGTCCTCAGCAAAGATGGGTTAAATGGCCCATTGGTTCTCGGTTATTGCATTATTCAATTATTAATATTGCAATTTATCTAGATATTGGATGTCTGCGACCTAGAGGACTGACTCAGGTCAACAGTTTATGTTAATATTCAACTTTGTTTTATGGCAGTCTTTAGGTAGTTGACTTAGGAGCCCTTTAACTGTTTGATTTCACCACTTTAATCCATAGTCTATTGATCCCTAGACATGATGCGGTGTAAGCCCGGCTAATGTTTAATATTATCAATAGAGTAAGTCGCCTAATCTTTGCGACAATGGTTCTCTGGTGATAGTATATAAGGTATTAATTTGGCTTTACAGTAATTTTAAAATTAATTTGGTGAACTTTGGCAAGTTAACTGTCTTCATGCGATGGCATGCAATCATAAGAATTTTATTATTTTACATATGTGGCTTTCATACTAAAATATTGCAATATGTGGCTTTACAGACATTGCATGTTGGCTTTACAGATGGCCCAATCTCTGTCTGGGTGAAAAAAAAAAACAAAAAAAAAAAAAAAAAAACAAAAAAACAACAAAAAAAAAAAAAAAAAAAAAAACTACTGTCCATATGGGAAGCTGTCTCCAAAGTAACCCATGTGTTGAAATGAACTGTTTCAAAGCAGGCCATATTGAAAACTATGGTTGTTTGGAGAACCGGTTTATGATGAATCAAGGACTATGTTCCTACGCCCGATTGATGCAATTGGCAACCTTTGTCTTGTCCCCAATTCTTTGTCCGTGGACAAGTATAAAAGCCTTGTCCCAGATAGATCCCTGTGGGCCGCCACAAGTTACATTTTCAGTTGGCGATTTCGTTGAGTTGTACAAAACATACTGTTTTTCTATTTTCAGATAATTCTTAATCATTCATAATATATTCCTCTAAAACCATAATGATACAATTTAATGCAATAATATACTGTGATCGATAGTATCAAATGCCTTTGATATATCCATGAAGATACTGACGGATATTCAGGCCCCCATCAATAGCTTTACCAATGTCGTTGACAAAATCTAGCAAGCCATGTATTTGAGTGATTTGTTCTAAACCCATACTGTTTTTTATAGAGTAATATTATTTTTAACAACAAAAATTGTATGATCTTATTAGATACCAGACGTCAAGAAGTTTGATAAACTGGTATACATACACGGGTCCTATGTTCCCGAATTTATTCTTGACTATCTTTTTTATATATTGGAACCACCGTTGCTATTTTGATTCATCAGGTACGATGCGGAGAAAGTTGACCTATTAAAAATCAGCATTAAGGATACGCTATTTCTGTAGCACTTGTTTAATTACATCGCTTTTTATACCGTCATGAACCAGAACTTTTCCTGTGCCGAGCTGCTTGATTAGATTCACAATCTCCTCTTCGTCGGTAGGTCGAAAAAAAAACAATTTTTACTATTTACTCTTTTGTAGATAAGAAGTAAAGCCCTTTCCTGAATGACTTATAGTAGGTGGCTAACGATGGGCCGACATTGCAAATATTTGTTAAATCTGTTGCAATTCTGTGTCGGCCAGGTATCTTGAATTTCCTGAAATAAATTTCTCGGAGCAAGTGTTCGTCTTGTTTGAATATAGAATTTAGAACTTTCCAGGTGTTTCTCATATATTTTTTTCACGTTCAAGTAGGTTACAGAATAATTTGTTTTGCCAACGTAACTAGACTTCAATTTGTTTCTGTATTTCCTGTACTTTTCATGTACTGTCTGAGGCTTTTTAATAGATAACTTATATAACTTATTTTTCCTATTTAATACTTTTCAACAACATATGATATCCAGGAACTTAGGTTTTTTATATTTGGTTCGACGACACGTTTTATTTATCTTTGGAATCATTTGTCATAACGTTCATTAAAACATAGCAAAAGAACTTGTTATACGAATCGTTTACACCTTCTGAATGACATACAATATTCCAGTCAACGCTACCCATTCCTTTTTAAAATACTATATTCTTATCTGTAAATTTTCGAACTTCGATTTCACCTCTTCCATATTTTCGATCGACGATATACTTGGAGCTTGGTCGTAATAAATAGGGCAAATGATCACTTAATATCAGTAATATAACACCTGAAGTTGGTGGTTTTAGAATTTGTAAAAATTTTATGATAAGAGTTGCTGACCTAGACGTGATTCTTGTTGGCTTCGTTTGTCTCTGATACAGGGAATGAGACGTCAGGATATTAACAAAATCATTGGGAAGTGAATCAATCTCGTTTAAAAGGGTATATCTTAAATCGCCCATGAAAGTACAATATTTTCTGATTTTCAGGGCACATGTGTCCAGTGGATATGACTGGCCGACTCATTATCTAAAGGTTGTGGGCTCGAGTCCCGCTCTGGCCAAACTGTTTTGCACTTGGGCAAGGCACTTTACCTCACGTGCTTCGTCGACCCCAGGCGATATCGTGTAGCTGTTATGGGGAATCTACAATCTAAGTGGCTGTGAATTGTACTTGAGCAGCTGCCGGCCTAGATGAAGCGAAATGATTTGTGATGATTTCCTTACCGGCAGCGTAATAATAAGCAACAGCGGCTGTGATCTTTAGGAAATGGCGCTTTATAAGCCATATATTATTATTCTTATTATTATTATGTCTATCAGTTGCTAGCATACTGATCGCCACATTCGTTAAATCATCAGAATCTGATCATGCGGTCGATACAATTACCAATAAAAGGTTTTTCCAATCCAGGCCTATCAATCTCATAACAAGCTCTCTACATTTGCAATATGATTTACTCAAACCAGGTCATACGACCGGTACTTAATATTGTCTGTTTATGTACCAAACATACACCTCCTCCCCTTTTTTGACTCTATTTTGGGGAATTCAATTTTCCACGTAACTTAAATAGTCTTCAGGTTTGTTCTTCACCAGGTTTCAACTAAACCAATTATGTCACAATCAATATCAGAACAGTGTAATAAATCCCTAAATGAGTCAAAATTTTGTCTAAACTCCTTATATTGCACGTGTACAATTGATACATTATCCTTTGAAGTTTGCCAAGCTTTTAAGAATCTTTTTCAGTATAATATGAAGTAAATGATTAGTATAATTTCAACACAGTACCACCTTCAATTAGTGGTTGGGTCAAATGATAAAAAAATACTCATTTTATTATGGTCAGGACTTTTTCTTTTCGAAAAACTATAAATCTTGTAACAAAAATTCATTGTCATTACCATATAATTAACGGAAATCAATGTCTCATTACAATATATTTGCAATGCCATTATTGTGTTCCATTTCTTTTTTTGTTTAAATTCTTTACACGTTAAGTTAGCTGCATTTTTGTGAGTAGATTTTTTCAACTACTACATAAGTTCCTGTATTTCTTTTATCATGCTTGTGACAAGAGAACAACACACACGACATACATACCACACAGACTCACACACCAAAGAACATATATAAGAAATGCAAACAATAGCGTCTTAAATGTACCAAGATTGATAAATGGTAATGTCCGTTGCAGTCCACGTCCGGAGACAACAACGAGAAAATTAACTAAATAAAATGTCCACCATTGGTCACAAATGAAATTAAATGTGAGTTGGGAGAAGCAGTCAATAACAAATATAACACATCAAATGATATAAAATGTTTGTGCTTTCCTCCTGGTAAGCTTCCCATTTGGTTTTATCAAGAATGAAGCTCTGTCCATGCGATCACGTCCAGACTCCCCCTACAAAATGAAGCTTGATGCCTTCCTGGTAAAGTGCTCTGACTTTTTGTGACCACTGTTGCTTTTGTTCCAAATCAACCGGAGCACATCTTCAACGATATGATATGATTAATTTTTGGACAGTCTCGCTTCGTTCTCATAACGTCTACTTTGTCTCTATATAACGAAGTCTATTTACTAGATATTCGGGCGTGGGACTCCTTTACCTTTCACTTGGGTTTGCTCTTGCCGTCGCGATGGCGCGCGTTCAGCTCAACATCAGCATACAAACTTGTCATAAAGATTCCCCACAATTTGTTCAACATTCTCCCCTGCTGTTTCGAGCACACCTATAATGCGAATGTTATTCCGACTAGAATGTCTCTCACCTTATTCACTGCATCACGTAGGTCGCTAACGTGTTTTTACTGTCTGTGAAAATGAGTCCACGCGTTGTTGACTGACGTGATCAATTATCGAATCCCGTCATTCATTTCCTTAGGTGCATCCTGCAAATCTTTGATTTCTCCCTTGCAATTCCCCGTTTTACGAATATCCATCTTGACGGTTTTCTAAATCCTTCTTGATTTCTTCTTGCCCATCAATTATCTTCTTTAGAGACGCCATAACAATATGTTGAAAGCTCTGCTCACTTGGGTGATGACTCTTTTCGCTATGCATAGTTGATTCCATACAATGGGCATTGACTAATTCACACAGTGGTAATAGTGTAGGAGTGCTATCCAATCCAGGTGGCTAATGTAGCGGGCGCGGCGAACACGATTGTCATATGGTTGACATTCAAGCATTTCGAATGTTACCCGCACTTTCCATACTCTTGCGCTCATATTTTCCACTTCGGTCTCCATACAACCCCAAAACTGAGTTCAAAATGCTCACTATATCATAGATGGTGTGTAGTTAGTCAGTGAAGCCAAGAGAGCACTAATTTCAAATAAAATTATGATTTGTCTCGGACAGAGCCCACAGATACGTGATTACTCTGTCAAGGCCATCTTAACAGTTGGGATTGGGGCTTCCAAACGGTAATTTATGGAATTCTGACATTGCATGGCAAATATGGACAGTTGAGCGCTCGCTTTAAGGTTCTACCTGCATCATATGACCTAATAGCGTCAATTTACAACAACGGTGGTCATTGGCATTTACAATTCAGTATATGCAGTTTTTTGCCATATCTAAAAATCCAAGAGGCGCCCAAAAATGCGCCAAAAATAGACAAAATTAATGGAAACCGTTTAAAATACCATGGTCCGTTCGCTAATATCCTCATAGCGCTCAATTTACAACAAAGGGGGTCATTGTCATTTAAATCTAGGATATGAAGTTTTTGCCATATCTCAAAAATCAAAGATGGCGACCAAATGGCTGCCATTAGGCAAAATTATTTGACCCTGTTAAAATACCATGGTCCGTTCGCTAAGCATTCAATAGCGTCAAATTACAAAAACGGTGTCATTTCATTTCTTTATTTCATAATTTATATTATTATATGCGGTCTGAAGTAATTAAGGCTTAACCCTTTAAGATAGGCAAACAAATAAAAAAAACCAAGACATATATGCAGGCAAAACAAGACCAGGTGAAATGTGAAGCAGATCGACACATAAAGTCGAACGCTACACTGGATCGACGTGGTGGAATTACCCAGCGAGCATTGGAACCATAAATCATCCAACAGAACATCATCACATTGGACAATTGGTAAACACTACAATGATGTCCTCAGTGCAGATGGAGAAACATTGACTATTGGGTCTTACCCGATGACACAACAATTTTGGTTTATTTTGATTTGAAACTGCCTTTTCAAAGATTTCCGTCTTGCTTTTCATAAATTATGCAAGGACAATGACTTTATTTGATACACTGCTGACTGTAAAGCTTACATCCCATTGTGTGTTTGTTTTCCTGCATATTTTTCTTGTGTTTTATTTTGTTTGCCCTATGCGTCCATGTTTTAAGCTTAGTTATTCAAATCGCAATGAATGTAAAGGAAGGAAATTAAATCGTTGTTGGAAATTGATAATTTCTTTAGACTTTGAATACGGTAAAGTGCCACTTTTTCTGGCAACATTTTGGAAAACAGGAGGGGTGTTGAGGCCAAGGTCTTTTTTTTTAAATAATAAAACAGTTGTTGCTTGGTATTTTAATATTCCAAACTTTTTAACATTTTCTAATCAGCAGTTCTAAGTTATGCAACGAAATTCCCTTGAATTTTAGGAGGGACTGATTTTTTGTAATCGTTTTATAACACCATCATTGACCCCTGTTCAACATACTGTTACGGCGCCTCTATAGCACAGCTAAGTAGTAGTATGCTGCTGGGCATGATGTTATTTATTACATTATTCCCGAATTAACTCTTAAGTGTGCATAAGCCTTTATTTTAAATATTATGTTAGTCTAATCTAGGCATTAACATTAATCTAGTTATCTAATTAGTAACGCTGACGGATTGGCCCACGATACGCGATTAACCTCCCTTTTGAAACGCTGGGCAAGTCCTGGTTTGAATGCTACATGATGCAGGAACGGGCATTCCATAAAGCCTACAGAGAATGGAGAATTATCTTCTGTGGGAGGCCAATTTGGACCTTGGGACTTTCACAGCAAGGTGCATAACGGTGTGTTTGTTGTTGTGTGGGGGGGGGGGGGGGTGAGTGACCCCTGCAATGCATTGGAATTTTTGCTCAAAACTCATGATGGGGTACACGACCACATAACAGAAAAACAATGAAAATCGGTTATATAGATTCAAATTGCGGTTTTAATAACCATAATCACCCCCCCCCAAAAAAACCCAGCCATATTATTTATTATATTTGAACAGAAACGTCCACAAATCACCGACTTTAGATTCCCAGAATATAATACCCTAACGCTGCACGCTAGATGCATCCCGATACCCTCCTTAAGAAGTGCAAAATTAGGCATTATGTCCCTCTTATGTCACTTGCCCCGTCCAAACCCGGCAAGCACCCGTCAAAACCTGGCTCTGAAGTCGATACTGTCCGATGGACCAATATGGTACCCCTTTTGGCTTCACCTATGGCAAAGAGCTGGACATTTACTTTACTCAATTTGTACATCAGATTGGTGTTTTGGGTGATTTGCTTCCATGTAAGGTAGAAAACATATATAAAAGTGGACTTGATCGGGCCATCCCCTTTAACATGAGGAAGACAAGGCCGATCAGCACAGAGGAGACAGCAAAGTTAATAAGTGGATGGGTGGGTCGTCACGTGTCCGTTTGGACATCAAGAAATTTCACAATCTTGTATGGTATCCCTAAAATTAGTACGATTCTCATTCCGTACATACACTAACCTTGGTAAACACCCGAGAAAGAGTCATTTTCAAGATTTTTATAGGTATATTGAGTCCAAATGTCTTTGACAATTACTCCCTGTAATGAGGTTTGGCTTGGCATTTTGAAATTGTAATAAATTTGGGTAACTCAAGCCACTTTTATAGATCTGTACGTGAACTATACTAATCTGTTCCTCACTACCCCCACCCCCCCCCCACCATAAAAGACTTGGCACTGTATAGTAGCGCAGATGCTTATATAGTGGCAGACATTGACATTGTAGCAATAACGACACAAGCCGGTTTGAATACGGCTTCATTACATCCAACTAATGAAGTGAACTAAAGAAAGTCCCCCCAGAAGTATCGACAAAAATGGCTTCATTTATTACTGACGAAATTAGTGCTTGTCACGCTGGCCCTACTTTTCTAAATGCAGCTTTGTTTCTCTTCTTTTCTTTTCAGACTTCCACGGCCAATGCGATATTTGAGGAATTGATTAGTGAACGAGGCAAAAAATAGATGAACATCGCGCCTTCAAGGTACGGCTTTACTTTCTGTAATTGATCACTACGTGAAACTTGAAACCGATATCAATTTTACATTTTTTTTAATATTTCATTTTTTGAACTGTCACCTAAAGAAAAAAATAACTACGTAAATGAGGTGTCAAAAGGGGTGGAGAAAAAAAGGTTTTCGTAATAACATGCTAATGCTCTACTTTTGTGATGCTGATATTGTTGTCGTGGACACCATTAAATCAAATTTTAATATAGTAACTTATGCTTGTCTTATGGTTCATGAATAAATAGATTAAAGAATGCAAATAGGTTGTTTGTCTCCCTCGACGGTCACCTTATCATTTTAATGTCGTTGTAGCATAAATATAGGATATGATCATTTATTTGAAAGTCAGTCGTCTGATCGTTTTTATCCGTAAGCATATACTTTTTGTTGCGTTTAGGAAAAGTGGGCGTAGGTCAGGGATAGGGTATCCTGTCCTCTGGGTTTTGGTGATATGTTTCAGCACATTGTATTTGTGAGTACCATTATGTGTGCATGTTGATCGTTCGGATTCGTATTAAAATATACGCTGATCATGCTGATTGCCTATTTTGTTAGCGAGTTATCATGTTTGTCCATTAAAAAAAAAAAAGCCTTGTGCGTATGTGCTCTAGTAATACAGCTGATAAATATTCTGGGAGTTTTGGGCTTCTATCTTCGTGCAACCATTACGTTACGTAATATAATAATAATTTCAATCGCCCATGATCATATATTCTCATTACAGATGTGCCTATGTATGTTCCGCCAGTGAAAGAAGATATATTCCCGCCAGTGGAAAGAATGAAATTAAAAAATGCTTTAAAATACCTATAATAATATATTTAACATTTAAAATTTAAAATAAGAAAAAACTAAAAAATCAATAAATTTGTTTTTTGTTGACAAATCGGAGCTTCCGTTCAAAAGTTATGGGCGAAAAAGTAATAAGCTTTGACCTCTAATTCCCACAATAATTAATTAAATTGTAGTGCTTATTTTGTAAATGATAGTAATTTTAAAATAGCATTTCAGCATAGAATAAAAATAAAAAAACACAGTTTTCTAGACAACTACCGATATTTCTCCGTTGCGCGCAGGATTTGTAAAAAAACCGATTAATCAATAGAATATGACGGATAAAAGTTTTAATTTAAACATATCACTAGGACTACATACTGAAACTAGAATAATTCCCACTAGCCCATGAGGAACTTGATTTAAGGGGCCTCGACCTAAATTTAGAAAAAAAAAAATAATAATTTTTAAAATTTACAATGTGCTATGGGAATATGTTCACCCTTATAGGACTCTCTAATTCTTGACTCTGGTTTACTACACACATTATAGTTAATACATCCAATGAAAAGGCCAGGCCGATCCTTACAAACTTTGGAATTGAGCAGTTTCGGTAACTGTCCCTGTAGTACAACATACCCAGCATGACGCCCAACTGCCGATATCCAGAAACACACAGTGTAGATAGTGGAAAATTCAAGCTTCGTCATGAAAACAATACTAATATAATTTCATGCGTTTGTCTGCTAATTCTGACATTACTAGGTTTATACTCAGAGCGTTTTAAGTGCTTGATTTTTTAGTTCACCATATTCCGGGAAACTGTGAGGACTCGTCCAACTACCAGGGGGGGGTGCGAATGTAATGTGTTGCACTTTTTTGATACCAATGAACGAAGACACTCTAAGCTATTCTAGGGTTATCAATTTATAGGAATCGGGTGTTCAGTAAGGAAAATACAGGGGTGCATGGTGACCCCCCCCCCCCGTTCGGGTGTGTTGTTACAAAGTGTCTCAGTATAGACGTTTAAAAGTTTCACATACGTCTTGCAGATGATGATAACATTCCGTTACATTCATGTAATGTAACATTCCAGTTTCAGCAAATCCCTTTCAAACACTTACACCAGTAACTCTCAAGCTGTTTTCAGCTTTAAAATGTGAAGCAAATATGTCTCTGTAACATTTCGTCTACTCCCACATGTTAAGTACTGCATGGTGGGTTGTTTTTGTTATTGCAATATGTGAATGGACAACACATTTGTGTCCGGAAGTGTCCCCTTTCCCTTCGTTCTTCCGTTGATAAGAACCAGAGGGTACCTTCCATATTATTTGATAGGCAGATATTGTTGTCGTGACAACCATTAAAATCAATTTTAATATAGTCGTATACTTTCATTATGTTCATTATAAAATAGATTAAAAGAATGGCAAATAGGATGTTTTGTCTCCCTCGACGTGCCCTATCATTTTATTGTCGTTGGTACAAATTAATAGATATGATATGTTTATTTGAAAGTCAGTTGCGTCTGATCGTTTTATGCAGGTAGCATATACATTTGTTTGCGTTTAGAAGGGGGTAGGGCAGGGATAAGGGGATCCTGTCCTCTGGTTTTTGGTGATATTTTCACACATTGTATTTGTGAGTACAATTATGTGTTTGCCATGTTGATCGTTCGGATTCGTATTAAAATATACGCGGATCATGCTGATTGGCCTATTTTTGTAAGTCGAGTTACAGGTTGTCCTAGCTGTGCGTATGTGCTCTAGTATACAGCTGATAATATTCTGGTAGTTTGGGGCTTCTTCGTGCCCCACAAGTACGTCTACAGTAATATAATAATATTTCAAATCGCCATGATCATATTTCTCATTACTAGCCTATTTATGTATGATTCGCCATGAAAGAATGATATATTCAGCCATGAAGAATGAACTTAAAAATGCTATTTATCGAGATTAAGGGGGGAACATTTAAAATTTAAAATAAGAAAAAAAAATCGCTTTGTTTGTTTGTTGACAACATCGGAGCTTCCGTTCAAAATTATGTCGAAAAGTTAATTAAGCTTTGACCTCTAATTCCCACATAATTAATTAAAATTGTAGTGCTTATTTTGTAAATGATAGTAATTTTAAAATAGCATTTTCTACAATAGAATAAAAAATAAAAAAAACAACAGTGTTTCTTCTAGACAAAACTACCGATTGTCTCCGGTTGCGCGCAGGATTTGGTAAAAAAAACCGATTAATCTAGAATGATGGGATAAAAAGTTTAATTTAAACATACATCAATAGGACTACAATACTGAACCAGAATATTCCACTAGCCCCATGCGAACTTGATTTAAGGGGCCTCGACACTAAATTTAAAAAAAAAAAAATAATAATTTTTAAAATTACAATGTTCCCTATGGGATATGTTTCACCCTTATAGACTCTCTAATCTTGACTCTGGTTTACAACACATTATATTTACTACATCCAATGAAAAGGGCCGTCCTTAATACTTTGGAATGGAGCAGTTTAGGTAACTGTCCTGGTAGTACCAACCTACCCACAGCATTAACAAACAAGCAAAACTGTCGAAATCCATAGACACCAACAGTGTAGGATAGGGGAAAATTCAGCTTTTCTGACAACAATAATAATATCATTTCATGCGGTTTTGCTCTAATTCATGGAAGCATGACTATGTTTATATACTCAAGAGCGTTTTAGTGCTGTGATTTTTTTAGTTCACCAGATTCCGTTATTTTTAAACCCTTTGCTATGGAATGTTGGCTACTTTTTTGATACCAACGGAAAAGAATAACTCAAGCAGTCAGGGTACAAAATTTCAGGAATCGGGTGTTCAGTAAGAGAATTACAAAGGGTGCATGTGTGACCCCCCCCCCTTTCGGTGTGTTGTTACAAAGTGTCTCAGGTATAGACGTTAAGAAGTTGCACATACGTCTTGCAGATAATGATAACAAGTCCTGTTACATTCATGTCAATGTAAACCTTCCATTTTCAACACTTACAACAGTACTTCAGCAGTGTTTTCAGGCTTTAAAAAATGTGAAGCAAATAGTCTGTGTAACATTCTAGCTACTCATGTTAAGTACTGCATGGTGGTTGTTTTGTGGTGTAATGTGGAAGGAACACATTGGTGTCGGAATTGTCCTTTTCCTTCGTCTTCCGTTGATAGAACTCAGAGGGTACTTCCTATTTTTGGATAGGCAGATAAACTTAGATGCTATATAATTTTTCAGACAACGGAGAACTGTCTCATTTCAGACCCTTTTTTATAGCACCCTGTTCCTTTAACATCCATATGACAAATGGGGGTCCACCGCTGTTTGACTTGTTGCATGAAATATCTATGCACGAATACTCATAATTTCTAAAATGTTCATCTAACAAAACACAAAGGTTTTCTACCCACATCATTTACATGGGTCCTCACTACCACCGTAAACAATAATTAATTTATATTGTTTTGTAATTTCCTGTGCTGTCTTTTTACACAAACTTTGAGAAGGAATCTGAACTAGCCTGCTAAATTACAAGGCTTTTGCCTGCCTGCCTTTTACCCCTCTCTCTCATAAAAACAAAAAAAAAAACAATTTTTGGTCAATTATTTTTCCCCCGAGACTGCACATGTTTTACAAAACTTACTTCCAAATTAGATGAATTTGTCTCACAACTGTTTAAATGTTCTTACAACACGACGTTTTAACTCTCAGCCGGGACTCGAAAAGGCCACCCGAATGTCAATAACTGTCAAAAACACGTTATTTTAATGACATTTTAACAGTGCACTTTAGGACACTAATGATTTAAAATGGAATAAAGCCGTATCTCATAATCTGTTTAGAATTAGCGTTTGAATTTCCCCCAGTACTATGATGACACATCTAACTATGAAAGACAACGATTATTGTCATTTTTATTCATTGCTAATAAATGACCGCACACCACGCGCGGCGATGCGCCACATTGCACTGAAAACTTTAATTTGTCACAAAGGGTCTTATTTGACTAATTAAAAAATTTGTCATGAATTTTCATTTGTTTTGAGTCATTCAAGAAAATAAAGCTAAATCTTTTCATAATACCCCGTTAGAATATGAAACAACGGACTTCAGATTCCTGGACTGCAAAGCATTGTTATTGTCCATGACTTTAACAGCTTTTGATATGTGTGTCAACCGCTTTTTTTTCATCAATCACCCCGATTTAGATTAGCTACAGCCTCATTCACGAGAAAATAAAACTCAAACGTTTGCTGGGCATGTTATGGTAGTGGTACTCTTTTTAAATTAAAAAAAAACAGGCATCAAATGACACTCTCATAATTACTATACCGCAACCCCTTTACACTTAAAGAGACACTGGCACATTTTGAAAATAGTGCGCCCTCACGAGTTTTCAAAATCGATATTTTTGCATGATGTAAAAGCTTTATATACAAAAGACCTCACCCGAAATGTTAAGACCAAATCACTTCCTTATTGGGAAACCGAACTATTTTGTAATTTAGCGTCTCCGGCGACGCGAAAATTCAGCAGACGACGAAAAATGGCGTTTAACACAGAACAAACAAACGCACGCCGTGTGCAATGTTTTCCCACGCTATGCACACTGTTTGACCGTCTATAACCTTTTGGTTTTAATATTTGTGAGTACGAGTCAAATATTCATGTATATGCACATTTGCTTATTAAAGTTAGAAAACTGAAAAGTTAGCCACATCTTACCTTGATTCTTTAGTTCCCTCATATCAATGTCCTTATATTCTGTTTTGGGGTATGTTTTGTTTTATGTGTAAAATACATCTCTGTTCTTCCAATGGCCTAGACCTGTCAGTTGAGAGCAAATTGAAGACATTTCTATTTTGTGAAAATGTGGCCAGTGCCGCTTCAAGACACATCAGTGATTCACTCGAAGATACAAAAAATATTTGAATTTTGCGGAATAGTTTAGAAGTGAAGTCTGTAGGACTCTCATAATTATATTTTCCACTGAAAAATTGACAGTAAGGAAGAAAACAGTGTTAAAAGATAAAAATCCCCATTCATTGCGTGTTTGTAGTAAGTGTCGTAACGGACAGTTAATGACTAAAATATCCGGATTTTGTCCTTATTAGGTTGGCTTAGACTTATCACTTGCGGGTAAAGTAGGATCATAGCTATTTTTTTCAAAAAAATGCAAAATCTGATTTTTGAGATTGTGTTTCGATTATGTGATTTAGCAATCACTGATAGTACCTTTAAGTTCATTGGTGCGGCCAGGATGTCATTTTTCTCGCGCCATATTTTAAACGCTAAATGCATAATTTACCCAAGATTTTATTATTGCCTAATCATGTCCGTTGCGTATATTTTGGTGAAAAAAATGAAATCCGCCAGTTGCAACTTTAGTCTAATTAAGGAAGTCCAAATTTGTTTTTGCCCCCCTATATCTTACGGGATTGTGGATTGTTTATGTTATTAAAAGTCATTTGGAACAGTGGTTTTTCGCATTTTTTCGGGCGGGAACAGATATTGTCCTTACGGCAAGTAATGACTAAACTTCAAATGTTGTCCTTATGAGTTTTGCTTTATACTTATCACTTTGCAGGGTAAGTTAGGATACCTATATATTTTTACAAAAATGCAAAAAAAAAAATTTGATTTTGTGATTTTTTCGAATTCCGTTATCAAGTAACCGGAGCGTTAAATATCATCATAGCTACAATGCAGACTGACTACCCTTTTGATTAAGAGTGCTCACTGCCGGGGTAGTGGAAGAGCTTATAACAATTTAGGGCACGTGTGGTCCCGTGATGTGAGTTATTTGCCGGGCCGTACTCCAAAGGTCGTGGTAGAGGTCCCAGGACTGCGGGGCGCAACGTTTTGCGCGCTGAGTAAGACTCTTTACTTCTTTGCATCTGTATAACCGATTTTGATTTTTTCTTTGTTATTGAACCGTTTTGCTGTACCCCATCAATGACCATAGTTTTGGTAAAAAAAAATCAACGGCAATGTTGCTTTCAGATTATTATATGAGTGCACTAAAAGGTTAAAAGCAACTTGTTGAAGGCTGTTCATTGACTAAGATATTTCGAAAGTGTTGTGTAACGCTCGTATTCATGCAACAAGTATCAGCTAAAATGCTCAATTCCCACGTTTGAGATTGATTGGATTGTTGGCTTTATGTACCTGAAGTAAACATAATGAATGTAACATTATAACAGTACTATATGATATCATATTGGTGTATAAGGCTCAGTTGTGGCCCCATGTTTTTCTCCATGTATGCACGAAGTATCGGTGAAATTATTCCCAGCATGTATCTGCTATCATATGTACGCAGACTATGTACAACATTTATTGCCGTTCAATCCGAGAGAGGACAACTGAGATTAAAAATGCAGTTCTAGACTTGCCTCCCTGTATTGATGAAATAAGTTTTTGGATGACTGAAAACAAACTGAAACTCAACAAAACAAATCTGAGTTTAATCATTGCCGCGTCAGCCTACATATCAAAAAGGTGAAAAACAACAGTCAGCCTGCGAATTGGTGATGATAACATTGAGCAATCTTAAAAAAACGGAACCTTGCGTCATTTTTGATTCAGACTCTTTTTCCATGACTGAACACGTTAAGGCTGTTGTTGCAAAAACGGTTCAACTTTCACCTGAGGAGCATTTATAGAATTTGTCGTTACATCAATCAAGACAGCTGTCACCACCTTGTGCGGGCCGTAAATTCTAATCGCGTCTCGACTATGCAAATGGGGACTGCTACTTGGAATTTCTGCCAAGGATCGTAAGGTACTGCAAAATTTTCAAAACCGGCTGCTTCGAATGAAGTGTCTTTAAAGCCGAACGACTTCATCCTCGGCACCTGTGTTGAAAGTTCTTCAACTGTTGCCGCTAGAAAAAGCGAATTAATTTAAAATCTTATTTATTGTCTACAAAGGTGTACATGGACTGGCCCACCTAGATCTTGCTGAATTTTTAGTTAATATTCGCCCGGCCGGAAGAGTCTTCGTTCCAATAATGACACAACCCGTCTTGCCATTCCGATGACCTGACCGTAACTATGGGACAATTCATTTCATGTTGCCGCTCAAAGTTATGAACTCAATTCCCAAAGAAATTCGCAATTCAAGTACGGTTATGCGTTTAGGAAGCGGCTGAAAACGTACCTTTTCCCGCCTGAGAATAATACCACCGCCCTCAACTTTCCTGTTATCCTGTATTTTGCAATGTGATCTGAAATTCTGTGTGTTTTGCTTTTACTACTTGCGGGGGAGGTGTGTGAGCATGTGCTACGGAGTCTTTTGTGGGGTGTGTATATGGAGTGTGTTGTGTGCGGTGGCTTGTGTGTGGACTGTGGAGTGGTTGATTGTATATTGTGGTATCTTATTGTTTATTAATTCTTCTCCGTTGTACATGTATTTTTATCTTGTAAAAACTCGCTTGAACTATTTTTTGGAAATACACCTAAATGTTATACTTTCTGATTACATTTTAATCAATTAAAAATTGTAATTTTTTATACAAATTGTGCCTTTCAATATTGAATGACATCGATGGTGGCCATTTTTTGGGAAATCTCTGCGTTACCCCTTAACACATGAAGCCCGAACAGCGTATTAGCGACTAGGACTCTAACCTTTTTTTTTTTAATTACCACGCTCTTACCGTAAACATACGAACATTGTGAGGAATTTTAACACTCCATGTTCGCATTGTCATTCCACAAATTCTACTGCAGTTGGTGGTGGGTCGCGTTTTCCAAAACTCGTTATCGTGCCTATGCTCTGCGAATAACAACTTGGGCTATCTAATGAGCGTATAAATCCGTTCGCGGTTCATAAAAGTTAACGGTCCGATTTACAAGTTGATCAGATAACTTGTGGCTATGTGGTCTTTCGAGAATAACAGACAATATGTCTGCGTTTAAATTGATCTATTTATCCAAAGATTAGTCAGTAGAAGTGCCATTTCTCAACAAAGGATTCCTTTTTTGGCCCATAGATTCCGATATACAATTCCACCTTTATTAGTCAGGCCCGTGCATTCCCCGTGCTCAGAATAACATTTATTTTGTATCACTTTTGTCAAGTGATCACAGAACAAAAAGGTTTATGCCTCCAAATAAGCGACTAAACACGATTAGAACTTTTTCCTCAAGCATTCGCGCAAACGAAAGAGGAAAATATATATTGCTTCTAATCACTACCCAGTGATATCATTTTTTTTGGGGGAACAATATTTACACAAGATGTATTTTCAAGACTACTAAACTTTTGTGTTGAACTCTTTGAACTTTAACATCGCCATCGGGTGTTACTCAAGGCGATTTTGGTAAACCAATAATTATAGTTGAGTCCGGTAAAGTTCAACCAGTGCATATGATGTCCACGAACCAACAGCACAGGGTATTTTTAATTAACTATCCAATATAGAAACTTTTTAAATGCTTCAGATATTGACTATGTAACCTACAGCTAGAGAATAAAGCGAGTATGCACATATAGTGAAAAGCTGCAACGAAGGAGATAGAGGGAGAGAGGAGAGCACCCGCGTTACGTCACTAAGAGTGGAGTCCACTCTATTGGATCGCTTAAAGTCATGAGGGATTTGTCTTTATTTTGTTTTTATTATCAAGTATTTTTTAATTAATAAACGGTTTATTTTATTTATTTATTAAATTTGACACACAGGGTGTCCACAAAAATGGTGCCAAGCAAACGCCCTCGTTTTGTAGGTGAAAAAAACAGTAACTAGTGACGTAAATAGTTTATCATTTCACAAATAAAGTCTTGGCTTTTGAATCCCGTTTACAGCATCCATTTTGGTTGTTACAATATAGAGATATTGGCTAATATTCCAAGATAGGGTGCGGTACCATTGTAGCCACTTTCCCACATGGGAGTAATAATAACAATAATATCATTTTGAAGATAGCGCCGAGGTTCCAGGGTTACAAAGCGCTTCAATACAAAATCACAAAGAACAAACAATAACAAGAAGAGCAAATAATATAAACAAATAAATGAGTTGTAGATGCTTTTTGAAACAGAGAATTGTCATTTAGATGAGTGGCAAGTCATTTGGAATAGAGTTCCAGAGTTTAGTCTATAAACGAGAATGAACGATCACCAGCCAATTTCTTCGTCCGAGGAACGTTTAATGTAGTACGGACAAGATGAACGTAGAATTGTTAGTTTGAAGAGTAACTATGAGCAATTTCTGCATGGAAGCCTGGAGCCTCATCATAGAGCTTTGAAAACGAGTGTTATAGAGTTTTGATTTAAATACGCTGTAGGAATCCGAAGCAGTGAAGCTCATCAATTAGAGGAGATGTGTGGTGTTATTTTCGGCATCTATATAATCAATGCGGCTGCTATTTTCTAACAAAAGACTTTGCAAGACGATGCAGATTCTTGGCTTGTAATGCCTTGTAGCAGGGAATTGCGTAGTCAATTCCTGACGTAACTAATGCTCTGACCGCTGCATGAAAAGTATCTTTGTCAATGTAATATCTGATTCTGCTTAGTGCGAATGCTAATTCCCAATTTTTCTCACAATTTTTGTTTTTTTTTAACAGTGATATTCAATAAATTTGTCATACATCATGGGATACATCATGTTGATAGGTTTGTAGGGCTTATTGAATTGATATTTTTACGCAGAAGCGTGGAATGACATCGAAAAGAGTGTCGCATTGAGTAGGTTTAAATGGTCATGTGTGCACTCAATTTTATTACAGAACTATGGTTGAATGTTGTAGTGGTGGGGTTCAATGTTTACTGGTCACGAACAGAAGTTCATTTTCCAGAAATCTAAAAACGCGTGTATTATTTATTCAGATGGTGCACTTTATAATTGTTTGATAATGACTATATGCTTTTTGCTGAGTGTGCTCTATTTTTTAATTCTGAAAGGCATTTTTTGAATGTTTACACAGAATAGAACATTGATTTGAAGCACAAGAAAAAGGATCAAGCTTATAACTAGTTGAGTGAATTCTTTCGAATCAATAAAGTGTCTTATCAACATGGCTAGCTATACATGATTCGAGATTGTTAATGGTATCCCATTCTGTGAACAGTGCACAATTGGTATTTCACCCTCTCTTGGAGTAGTCATCAATTCGCTGGATGGCAATAACCAAATAGGATGCTTTAAACGGTATTCAAAACCAAGACTTCATTTATGACATGATGTAAATATCGCGTCACTGACTTTATTGTTTTTCCCTCCATGAGGGTGATTTTACCTTGTAGACATGTTATAATCCAGGGAAAAACTGCCATTTGGTGGGGTCCAAAAAAACTTTTCTCACCGGTTTTATGTTTTTCCTAACTTCATACTCTTCAAATAAGCTTGGGGGACACCCATATTTTTCCTAAATCTAAGATGGCGGCCAAATTACAATTTGGTCACCAAAGTTACATTAATTACATAATCGGTATGTTTGCAAATTGTCATTTTCCAGCTTTTTTCCGGTGTTCTGATATCCTGACCTAGTACTAAAATCCATCTGAAGCACTACTCTATTTGATCTCAAATCCAAATGGCGGCCAAAATCCAAATTAGCGGATAAAATTACTTAATTTGAACTTAAAACTGGGCCTATTAAGTTCCCTTTTTATACTTTTTCTGGCTGGATTTGTTATTCTGACCTTTACTCTATTTGCTGAGCTTACAGGCTAGGCTACCTAATATTTAGTCTCCAATCAAAGATGGCCACCAAATGGGTACCAAAATTATTTTTC